>JAOTRH010072202.1:0-50381 GCA_034768845.1 Heliamphora exappendiculata | reverse complement strand
AAACAATAAAAAAAAATAAGAAAATCATATCTTAATGGGCTTCACATAGTAGCTAAATATTGTTTGACTTGAGTGTTAATTAATAGTAGCCTTTTATAATTGTATAATCCAGAGTGACGTCTCACGTTGTTAGACCTAGACGAATGATTTTGTATGCTATGTATTTTTATTGAAAAAATTAATTCCTAAGAAATTATTTAAAAAACTTATATATGATATGTATTTTTCATAAATAAATATTTGATAACTGTTGGAGTATTTCGCATGTTTTATAAATATTTTTAATCTCTTCTGGCGATATGTCATACAGACATAGTTAAATATGCATGGATAAATATGTAAGGTTAAAAAGTTCAAAAAATATTCTAGTGGGTGACTCTGGTCGCTAGGAAAGTGCTCCTAGTGTTTCAATGGTTATACAATTATCTAATCAGATATGTCGACCAGATCGGCTTAGAGAATATTCACGGGCGCTATCCTGATGCTGCCTCTAAGTGTGATATGTGTGGATCCACATGCTTGAGCCTTGAGTTATGCATGGTTTAGCAAAATTTTGATGGATATGATCACCATAAAAAAATGATTTTTTAGATAAATTTTGTTATGCTTTGAAACATGAATTTGCCCTATGTTATTTGAAAAATTGATTGAAAAGTTGTGATAAATATATTTTTAGCAAATTATTGTGATACTTCTTATTTTGAGATCCCAGTTCTTATTATCAATATATTTTTGTCCCTAATTTACAAGTTGTATATTAATATAAGTGCTTAATTATTCACACGGCTGTAGTTTATGCCATCCCTTAACATTTTTCAAGTTGGAATGTTGAAGAGGAGATTACTTTTGTGTTGCCAGGGACATCTTCTCTTATGATCTCCATTAGAATTTTGAGTCGGTGCAATTTCTTGTTTAAATAACTAGTTTGTTGTTAACTTATGACATTAGAATTTTAAAACATATTATTAAACTTTTGGACTATTACATTTGTGTTTAAAAGTTTAGAACTAATTCAATTAAGGTTTATGTTTGAACTGTTCTTTGTGTTGTGTTTATTATTACCTTTTGTGGACTTACGTATTTCACATATAATAATTTGTGATTTACAGCCGATCATATCCGAAATTTGAGATGTAACAAGTGTGATGGTGTAAGGACCCAATCCCTTTTATTTTGAAGCAATTAATTAAACCTTAATGTTGTGTTTTCTGTAAAAAAAAAATGATTTAAGTGTTTAATTGTATAAAAAAATTAAAATTTAATCATGATAATGATTATTGATGATAAGTATATACGTGATAATCTATGAAAATAATTATCGTGGGTTGATTGAACGAGCCGTAAGGCATTGGAATAAAATTTGAATTTTTGTGTATATTTTTCTTTCCTTAGAATGTTGTCCAGTGAGAGACGGATCGATCGGTCTCAAAACCGATTGATCAGTCTGTGACAGAGAGCAACTTAATGTTGGGATTGAAAGCTTCCAAAATTATTTCTCTCATCTCATTCTCTCTCTAAACTGAAACCCTAGCCTCTAGATTTGGGTATTGAATGCTCCTTGAGCTTCTCTTGTTCCTTTGAAAGTGATCCCTTGCTTCCCTCCAGATGAAACACCCGTTGGAGATTGGAAGCACGCATTGGAATCTTCATCTTTGTCACTCGATTGGAGGTTTAGTCAATTAAAGCTTCCTATGGTTGAAATCTAGTGTTTTGAGCACCTAAGAGATAGGATCTATGACTATTATTGAACATTTGTTGGACACGAGTTGTATATTTTGTGTATATACCAAAAAGCATGAAAGATATATGCTTTTTGAAACCCTATGTTGAGATTTGAGGTTCAAGTATGTTGAATCTTATGTTTATGGGTGATTTTTGATTAATCTATCTCGTTGCTTTCGTTAGAGAAACATTAATTGGTGAGTTGAGAAGTTATGGTTTCGGCTGAGTTTAATCTTGAACAAATTTAGGGCTTTTGGGTAGATAAACTCAAATTGTGAAATTGACTTGATTTTTAGCAAATTGGGGGGTGGTATTACCCTAGTGTGGATAATTGTTATAATAACTTGGTAAAGTTTGGGTGGTGAGAACATATTTACATGTTTAAAATTCATGAGGTTGATGATATATGGAATAATGAAATGATAAAGTGGAAATTTTGAATAAACTATGTGAACTCGATGAGTTTTTGGTAACCACAAGGTGTTGGTTTGAGGTTTTAAGCTAATTAAACCGAATGGGTGAAATGTGTTGAATTGATAACGTATAATCAATATTAACCCTGTGTGGGTTGGATGTTGACAAGAAGAACCATGTTGAGTTGAACTCGCGTGTGTGTATTGTGATTTGATGATATAGAAAGGACCGATTTGGATCCACGGATCATTTAAGTTGGGCTTGAATAGCTTCACGATGAAAAACTAAAAAATTGTGCAGATTTGGATACCCTGCCCTTCGACTAATAACCGAGAAAGAGATGATAGTCGTGACGGGTTATAGAACGCATTTGTCACTTGGCGGGCCTCCTGTAGCTCGATCGGTAGTAGCCGTGCATGCGTCTATAAGCTCATTCAGCGTCAGTTCCTATGATGTAAATCACGAGTTAATTAAGATATGAGAAAATATGGATAACATGTGCGTACGTACATGAGTTGTGGAAAATTGAGAATTCTAAAAGAGAACACGGAATGAAACTAAATGGGATTTCATGGCAACCGGGTTGTGGTTGAGATGTCAGATGAGTACATTTGAGTTATGAACATAGGGAACTTGAAACGGGGGTATTGAAATTGAAATAAACGGAAAGTGATGAAAATGTGAAGAACTTTGGATTTTCTTGTTTAAGGAAATTTGGTTATGTGAATGGAGTTTTTGTAAGAAAATGGAAGTGAGTTTTGATGAAATTATAGGTTGCATATCGCATAACCATCCTCACATGCCATGTATATGTTCATTGTTAGTCATTTTTCTTACGTGCCACGGCTCATGTTGTTTAACAACATTTCAGGTGGTAACGGGAATAAAACTATGAAATAGCTATGGTGGTCTTGAGACCCTTTTTTGTAGCAGTTGGTAGAATTATATATCTTTTATATCATCTTTTGAGAATTAAATGTTGTAAATGTAATTCTTTTGAATACTTGGATGGTTGTATTCGTGTTGATGTAACTCTTGTTGTAAAGCCTTAAGGCCACATATTCTCATGAACTGCATGCATGTGAGATTATCGAGCATGGTGTTGGGTTTATTATCTTTTGTTTACAAGATTCTATGTATGAAATCGTTGGGTTTTTTGATGATTAGGAATGGTTGGAGAATGTTTTCACCTCTTTTCTTTCATGTGGTGGTACGTAGATTTCATGAAAAGGCTTGTTTGGAAGTGTAGTTAAAGTGTGGGAAGGTAGAATTGCAAAACACCCTTTGAGAAATGGTCCAGTGTTGCACCGATCGATCGGTTTATCGATTGGTCAAACATTGCTCTCGGTTGTTTCAGTCTGTGGAAGACCAATCGATCGGTCCTGAATCGATCGATTAGTTAGGTTGTTGGAGCACTTTTTTTGTTCTTTTGGGTCCCGAAATCTTTCTTGTAGGGTTTACTTTCCTTTTATCAAATAGTTTCCTTAAAGAGTTTTTGGTGAGATTTTGTGAGCTTAAAACCTCTTTTTCTTGAGAAAACTTTCTTTTAGTCGGTTCGTTGGGGTTGGTTCACGTGTCTTAAAGTTGAGGGCGTGGCATATTGGTATCAAAGTTTTAGATTCAAATACCTAGGAACCGTAGGAGTGGTTGATCCATTGCGTTAGAGTTTGCATCGATGTGTGACATTTATATATCGGTGTGATTGCATGAAATATCTACGGATTGACTTGATGTTTGCATGCTATGTGGTACATGGGTATGGAGGTTGGATCTTTGGAATGATGTGTCTTGCCCTTGGGCGTCCAATCAACTAGTTCAGGGTTCGAGTTAGAAAGGCATTTGACCGACGTCCATTCTAACAAGAAATCCAAACGAGTTACCCAAATTGGTGTTTATTCCTAAAGGTTCTCCTTGGTATGTGGATACGTGTTGATATGATATCACTTAACGATGATTAGTATGATTACATGGCTTTAGTTAGTTGCCCGTTGTGTTTTCGTATCATCATGGTTTGTTCCGGTGCTTTTGAGGTATGAATAATTTGTTAGTCTTTGTAGAAGACTCTTCTTGTGGAATAATACTACTAGGAGGTGAGTGGTATTACTAGTGACCTTGTGATTAGATGTGATAGAGTGTTTGAGACCCCTCGGAGATTAGTTGCACGATCGGGATATGTGATGTGATTTTGGGCGTGTTGAGAATTATGTACGTCATGAGCCGTATACTTGAGAATGGGGTATAGACAAGAATATAGTGGATAGAAGTGTAATAATCATTGGCCCAACGTATTTCAAAATTTCTAAACATAAAATAATTTTGGGGGTATCCCCTGCCCTGTGTGGGTGTTGTTGGTAGTCATAGTGATGCTTTGTAACTTTGAAAGCCTGGTTTAATAACTCTTATGTCCTTTCCCTAGCGTAATTCTAAGTCATGTTCTTTTTCGAGATTTGATAGTTAAGTTACGGGTGCGTAAGCTTAGAGATGTGCTCGGTGAGTTAACCACCAAGTCATAGATGTGTTGAAATGTGTTTTGGTTTTGTTTATGATTCTAGTGTGCAACGAGTATAAGTCCTTTGGGAATTTCACAGGAGTAAAGGCTTGTGGTTTTGATGGTTATCCTCATGGCTAGGAAATCATGCTCGAGAACTGTGTTTTGTGAGTACATGATGTGTGGGTAGTGTCAAAACTTTTCACGTGACGACGTAGTTGCCTTGGTGTTTTCTTACAAGTGATAAGTGCACGAAGCTTGAAGGGCCCATGATAGAGGTTGTTAATATAGTTGGCTCGATTGTTTGGAATGGTACGTCGATGGGAGTGATATCCCTTAAGGGGGGTGGTGGTGGTTTGTTTTCTGATCTCAAGCATAGATGTGATTGTTTTGTCTTACCTTAAGGGGTGAAGCATGGAGCAGTAAAGTTGAAATATGTACCTTGATAGTTAGAGTAGCCTCGGGTTGGCGTGTGAAAGTCATTAGATCTAAAATGTATTTAGTTATTTTTATACTCAAACATAGAGTGTTAATGCTATTTGCATAGTCATGGGAGTGATGGGTAACTCCAGATGAGAAGTCTCAATTTTTGGTCTTTCTCGACTAAGCACCTTATGTATTCTTGTGTGGGATTGCCTAAGTAGTGAGCTTGAGGCTGTAGCATGATTGTTGTATACCTGTTGGGAGTCAAGCTAGTGCGGCACAACCTTGTGAGGTATAGTCCTGGTGTAATGTGAATGCGTAGTGTTATGCCTTTGTGTGTACCTGGTGATGGACTTGTTAACGTGCGAGATGCATTGTTTAGAGTATGAGGAAGTCAGTGGTATCCAACATAAACGAGTGAGGTCTAAGTTGGAGAACCAAGTGTGACGAGTGGTATAATCATTGTGATTATGGTCGAAAACATTTAGGGTGTGGTATTAAACGTCATTCTAAAGACAAGTGGGTAGTGTCATCCTAAACTGAGCATTTACTGGTTACCCTAGGATGTAGTGGTGTTGAGTGGGAGTCGCTGGTTGACACCCTTTTAATTCCTTTAAAGAGAGAGCTACCTTGTAGATAGTCATCGTGTTTGAGTTATTTTATCCTTGTTGGATGTGAATGCCAAAAACTTTTGATTGATTCTTAGTTGACGATTTTCTGAGAAGGTTGAACTCTCCGTGAACCTTGTACCTTTTGTGGTCCTTTGGGTCGTACCTTGTGGGCCTGTACCATCATGATTGTATGAGTGTAGGACTGGTTCCTCATAGCTTCTTGGTGAAGATTTGTTTACTCTACCCTCAGAGTATGAGTGTTCGGGTTATGTTTCCTGATATATTGGGTTGGTAAACTTGGAGCGCTTGTCCCTTTCTAAGGGAGGAGTAATGTTGAACTATAGAACCTACACCTGCAATAGAAGATCAAAGATTGCTTGATAGTTATGTAAGACATATTCTGATTAGTGCAAGAATGGTGATCTCCTTAGCTCTTATCGTGTAAGTTCCTTGTTGAGATTTCTGTGGCCGAGCTGTTCACATTGTGAGTACCGGATAGCTCTTTACGAGTTTTGGCTTGCGTTCAGTTTGGTTTTCAAACTGTTTAGCCCTTTTGGAGTGGGTGTTTGATTTTACCGCTCGTGACAAAGATACAAGTTACGTGCAACAAGTTAGAGGTTATTAAGAGAATGTGGTAGAGATGTGAGTCACAAAGAATTTGAATTGGAAAAGCCTTCATCGACATGGCCTCTTTGGGCCAACCTGTTTGTTTGGTTTGGAATGTGAAAGCCTTGTCCGTATAGAGAAGGAATTCTTTGTAAGAATGCTTATATTCTATTGATGAGGAGTTGATAGAGGTGGTTATCCCGTTAGTTCTGGTGATATCGCGTGACAACTTAGTATGAGATGTTGAAAGATTAAACGTCTGAGTACGAGCAATGAAAGGGCAAGGTAGTGAGATGCAAATCGAGTTATGTGGTTCTTTTGTGATCAGTTTTGGTGGACAGAGTGCCTTAATGAGTTGTGTGTAAGATGAAGTCATTAAGTACACGAGCGGAGTCTTGGTTCGGTTGCTTAGTGGGAAAGGTTTGAATAGGTTGAGTGGCATTGGTAAGGGATTAGAGAATCATGTGTTGTTACTATCTAATGTGAAATTGTTGTATGTATGATACGAATGTAAGAGAGAGATGTGAGTGTATATGCATGTATTGATGAACGGTACGATTGATGACTGATTAGAGTTCAATAACCTACTAATTATGGGATGTTGTGGATTTGAGGGACCGATGTATGCCTTCAGAGATTTGATGGTCAAACGTGGGTTTACATATGTGCATCGAGTCGTAACATGTCATGCGATTCGATTTGTGTGGGTAAGTATACATATGTGGAATGTCTAGCCTATGTGGCGTGTTTAGCCCTGGTGACTCATTAAGTTCATGTGGCGGTATTTATCTTACTGGTTGTAAGGCCAGAATGGGGCCACGTGAAGTAATGATGTGATTTCAAGTTTTGTAGTCATCAGTTAATCGTAAAAGCTTGAACGAGATCTTGGGTGTGACGCATGTAAATCCTTGTGAACAATGTCAGAGTCTGACAGTGTGTGTTTGGCTTATGGGAGTAGTTAAGGATGTGCGTTTTAATGTGAGGATGAGCTAGTTTGTGACAGTTCAAACGGGAATGATAATCCTTATGAGCAGAGGTGGAGAGTGTTTGAAACTAGTTCTGGTTGTGGATTAGTTTTGTGCTAGGTTTTTGATGGCATGAGTTGGTCACATTCGATATAAGTTGTGTTTCGATGGCGTAAGTAGAACCTCGGTTCAACATCACATGGATAATTTTAAAGTTAGTGAGACCGTTTTTGCAGAAGAAATTGGTATCGATGTGTATCGTTCGGAAACAGGTTTGTGTTATGAGACGTCGTTATTGGGGAATTATTGGTGTGATCGACGGAGAAGTAGTGACTCAAGTGCTAGTGTTAAATTTCGAGAACGAAATTTCCTAAGAGGGGGAGGTTGTAGGGACCCGGTCCCTTTTATTTTGAAGCAATTAATTAAACCTTAATAAGTGTTTAATTGTATGAGAAAAGTGAAATTTAATCATGCTAATGATTGTTGGTGATAAGTGTAAATTTTTCTCTGTGACAGAGAACAACTTAAAGCTAGGATTGAAGCTTTCCAAAATCATTCTCATCTCCTTCTCTCTTTAAACTGAAACACTAGCCTCTAGATTTGGGCATTTAATGCTCCTTGAGCTTCTCTGGCTCCTTTGGAGGTGATCCCTTGCTTTCCTCCTGATGGAACATCCCTTGGAGGTTAGAAGCACGCGTTAGCATCTTCATCTTCGCCACTCGGTTGGAGGTTTAGTCGATTGAAGCTTCTTATAGTTGAAATCTAGTGTTTTGAGCACCTAAGAGGTGGATCTATGACTATTGCTGAACATTTGTTAGATATGAGTTGTATATTTTGTGTATATACCTAAAAGCATGAAAGATATATGTTTTTGAAACCCTCTGTTGAGATTTGAGGTTCAAGCATGTTGAATTTTATGTTTATGGGTGATTTATGATAAATCTATCTCGTTGCTTTCATTGAAAAAACATTAATTGGTGATTTAAGAAGTTAGGGTTTTAATTGAATTTAACCCTGAACAAATTTGGGGTTGGGTAGATAAACTGAAATGGTGAAATTGACTTGATTTTTTACAAATTAGGGGTAGTATTTGTTAGGGTTAGTATACTGAAAATTATATTTTTAGTATTTAATTTTATTTTAATAAAATTATTTTTTTTATGAGAATCTTAATGAGTAATGTATGCAATATTATTTCTTTAATGTTATGTATGGATGTTTAATATTACTGTATAATATTTAATCTGGTGTGTAGAGTACGACTTACACACAAAAGATCAAATTTTACATTCTTGCAAAAAATAAGTTATTTGTTCACAATTTAGATAAAAATAGATATACCATCGGTACGACTGTAGCACAGAGTTTTAGTAGGCCTGTCTTGGTTACGGAGAAAAGATTATAGCGTCGTCTATTGTTCCGGCTCTCTGTACTAGTACACTTTGTATGTATTGAACGGGACACATTTGGGTAATTAATTTTACACTGGCTATATAAATTAATTCACACCCCAAAGTTACTATGAATACTGCTTATGCTCTTAATCCAGAAATAATTATTGATTTGCGTATATTTTTTTGGATAAATATATTTGCGTATATTTAATATTCGTTATTTTGATTTATTAGAGGGTGCGATCTTATATGGATCTAAATTCCCGATAAGTTAGATAGAGATATTATTTATATGGTAAATATTAATTATTGACGGAATTCACGTTCCGAAAGATCGGAATTGACGATACCCTCTTAAGAAAGTTTATAACCTTTAATCGGGTCAAACCCTACATATGGATTTGATTATCCGACGGTTAAAAAATTTAAGCGGAAGAACTTAAGAAATTTTAAGATACCGATTAAATTAAATTATCAGTAATAAAATTTAATTGGCAGGTATTAAAAATCTTAACGTTGGGAGAAATATTAAGCATTTAATAATTGAAACTCAATGCAAGATGGTCTTGAGATTGTGGGTCAGAGTGCAATTATAATTCTTTAGTAGTGTGAACTGTAATTTAATATTTTATAAAAATTACAGAAACCGCTGTAAGATTTTTATAATTACAGATACCGCTGCAAAGTTTGCTTAATCGAAGAAACCTCTAGATGGGTATTTGAGTCACACTAGAAGTCTGATTCATAATTATTCCATAAGTCGCTATTGTAGCCCTATAAATATAAGGGTAAGTTGAACCAGTATCATAACTTGTCTTCACTACTAAAACTGACCAGGTTCTTCCGGTACGAGTTCTCAATAGATTATAACTCACACTATATTTGAGAATCGCATAAGGGAATACAATAGAATGTCTGACGGGAGTTTCAACTTGGAATTAAATCGTAGTTGAAGAATTGAGCTTTAAAAATGTATTTTTCTAAATTAACTTTAGTTGTATTGGTTTTATTTTTTATCATCCGTCATCAAAAGTTTTATCTTGAGCCCATTTCTGCGTTTACCCGTCCAGTTAATTTTTATCAAAATTCGTTTCTAAAAAGAATGATCTTAGTAGTTTTGTCTCCAACAATTGGTATCAAAATCGTTTTATTTTTTGTTTACGGTTTATCGAGGGTCGGCTAGTTTTAAAATTGGGCTAATTTTATTTTGTAGGCGTTCTAATCCCGATTTTATGATCATCATTTATTTCATGTTTGAATGCATGGGTTTGTATGATAATTATTTTTGTAAATCACGAGAGTTGATCGTGACAGATCGAATGTGAGCTTTAGGGATATAGGATCGATGTAATAGCAAGATATCTATTTTTAAATATATGTTTAGATTATTTTAAGAACATATTGAATATCTAAGAACATAAAGAACATGCGGCGGCACCAGCGGTGGTTTCGAGAGTTTTGGGCAACGGATCGTGGTGATTTTTCCATGCTTTTTTCACTTATTTTTTAGTAGTTTTATGCATATTTTAGGCTTAAAAAAACTAAAAACTGTCCCAAAAAACAAAAAACAAAAAACTGCACAAACAATAACCTTACCGGTGGCACCATCGACGGCGGTTTCGGGACATTTTTTGTGAATTTTTTCAATAGTTTTGAGATTGTTTTTTAATAGGTTTTTTGGCATTAAAAAGTAGTAAAATATCACTGAAAAAACAATCCCAAAAGTGGGGAAAAAACATGCCAAGCAGTGCAAAAAAAACCCAAGCAGCGGCAACAGCAGCCTTCGAGGCTGGTTTTTGGGACTTTTTCAAACTGTTTTTGAGGTGTTCTTTGAAATAACAAGTGACTGTATATTTGAGCTATTTTTTCAAAAAAAACGATAGCAAAAAGCCCATCAAAAAAACCCCAAACAGCCCACTATTTGGGTCGGCGGCAGTGGTTTGGGCAATTTTCTAGACTATTTTCTGAACAATTTTCGAGCAGATTTTTTGACAGAATAATATTACTTTCCAAGAACTATTTCTCGGTATAAAAAGCGTAAAAAACGGAGTACATATGTGGCGGCAAAAACTGCCTGAAGGTGGCGGCAAGGTGGTTTTGGCGACGGTTTGTGGTGGCCAACAGTAGTCTGTTTTTCCTGGGCTATTTGATCGCTTATCTGATATATTTGAAAACTATGATATAATATACTTATATACCAAAATGTATCAGGGAAGTCTAATGCAATCAAGATACATGAATCTAACAAGAAAAATAATTATTACAGCTATCCTCTACAAAAGATTGTGACGTTTCAGCGTTTCACTTTAATCATAAAATCGAGATATATACATATCGTATTTATATATATATATATATATATATGAATTACGTGGATGATTGCATATCTGTTTTATCTATTCTGTTAATTTAATTAATTCAAAAATTCAGTTTTAATAAAAATATTTTGTAATAAAAAATAAAATTAAGTTTTTTTTATTAATTAATTTTAATTAAATGAAAAAACTTTTGCTATTTTATTTTTTACAAAATATCACGTTTAAGATGATTTTTTCATAAAATCATATATCTTGAAAAAACGTGAAAATTAATTCTGAATTTTGAATTAATTAAATAAAAAAATATTTAATCGAGATAAATTATTATTTTTTAAAAAATATAAAGTGAAAAATAAAATAAATAAATACCTTTAATCCCTATCTTAACTGAAAAATTGAAAGAAAAACTGTCCATTTATTAAATTTTATTTGTTACGCATTTAAACAAAAAAATATGTCTTGATAAATCAGAATATTTAGAATTGTGTACACGAAAAGATGTTTGATTCTTTCAGATCGTATGGTTTCGAAATTAATAAATTTATTTTAATTAAACGAATTTTTATAACCCTAAAAAATATTTTAAAAATCTAAGCCGATGATAGAATTTATTCATAGATAAATCCCGCGGTCTCCATCACCAGGTTGTAGGCAATGCAATTAAACTCTGCGTATTAGTAGTAAGGTCTTTCTTCCCATCGAACAGCTTAATTGCGGTATCGCCAATACAAACCTCATTTGGGGATAATTCTGGATAATTATTAGTGTAGATTGCTTCTCCCTCATAAGGGTTTATTGTAAAGCGATTAATTTGAGATTAAGTGATAGTTAATATTTAGCTGTATATAATAGTATCATCTCCATATGAGTCACTGCTATTATATACTGGACCGAAACTATGTTAGCTATTTAATTTTATTTGACATGGTCAGTTGTCTAAATAGTAAAATTAATATGGATTAGCCTGTCTGGACAAACGATGGATAGTTAACGTCCTCCCATTGAGACATGCTATTCACATAGGACTAAGCTGCTGGTGAATTTCTTTTAAAATGGTAAAAAGAGCCAAATTAAAATAAATTTAAAATTTTGCTCATCATAATTAACGGTATTTTTAATTATGTGATTCTCAAGAATAAAATGCCTTACAATTTACTCATGGTTATACTCAAAGAAAACAATCTAACATGATCAAACTTTGTTGATTGAAAAAATTACTCGGATATAGTTTTAACTACCAATGGTATTCCTTTAATGCCAGAAAATGTGTTTATTTCTGGGAAAAAAAATTTCTCTGAGCCGAAAGGCATGAAAAAAAAGATTCATAAACAAGGAGACACAATTTTCAATGTAGTTAGTAGGCCACGGACAGGTGTGAAAAGGCCAAAAGGCAGATATTTTTATTACAACCAGACACGACACTAGAAAAAGTTATGTCAAGTATTTCTCAGAAGGCAAAACAATCGATATAATTTCTGTTCACTGGTTGTGAAAATATGTTTAACAGTGTTAACTATAGGTACCTGATGTGTAGATACGGGAGTCACTAATCATGTATGCAATTCATTGCAGGAGTTATAGGAAACCCGACAACTTAGTAATTTGGAGGTTTACCTGTATATGGGTAATAATACAAAGGTGACAAAAGTTGTAGTGAGAGATGTAACTCTCAGTTTTAGTAGAGATCGGATTTTAATATTGAGATACTGCTTTTATGTACCTTTTATTAAAAGAAACTTAGTTTTTGTTTCTGGATTGGCAAAAGACGAATATTTGGTTTGTTTTAATAACTCTGTGGTTATTAAGGATAATAAACGGATTATCTGTGCAGGTACATTAGTGGGTGATCTTTACATTATTACTCTAATCTCTCCTGCATTGTGCAACTAACTGAAACGAATAATACATCTATATTACCATATAAAAGAAAATTTTCTTCTTTAATGAACCAAACGTTTCTTTGGCACTTACGCTTGGGTCATATTAATCTAAAAATAATAAATAGACTGGTAGCATATGGACGTTTGAGTTCATTGGAAGTGGAGACACTTTTAGTCTGTGAATCTTGCTTAGAGGGTAAGATGACCAAGATGCTCTTTTCGACCAAAGCTATAGAGCTAAAGAACCATTTGAGCTGGTTTATTCTAATGTGTGTAGTTCTATGATAATCTGGGCTAGATGTGATTTTGAGTACTTTGTCAGTTTCATTGATGAGTACTCAATGTATGGATACATTTACCTGATGCACCGTAAGTCTGAATACTTTAAGAAATTTAAAAAATTCAAAGCGGAGGCGGAGAAGCGTCTAGGTAATAGCATCAAATCACTACGATCCGACCGTGGTGGGGAATACCTCTTTGGAGAGTTTAAGAATTACATGTCATCAGAGGGTATTATATCCTAGTTGATTGCATCAGGCACTCCGCAGCAGAATGGTGTAGTAAAAAAAATGAATAGGACTCTTATGGATATGGTAAGGTCCATGATGAGTTGTTCAGGATTACTCGATTCATTTTGGGGACTCGTATTAGAGATAACAGCTTACATTCTAAACTTGGTACCTTCTAAATTAATACATTCTACTCCCATAAAATTATAGACCGAGCGTAAGCCTAGTCTAAAACACGTTTGAATTTGGGGGTGTCCAGCACATGTGCTGAAAGGGAACGCGGGTAAGTTGGAACCATGATAGAAGTCTATTTCTTTGTGAGGTATCCCAAGGGAACGAATGGTGGTCTGTTTTATAATCTTAAGGATCAAAAGGTCATTGTTAGTACCAATGCCCGATTCTTGAAATAGTATTATATTATGGACCGCAGGTTCAAAAGTAATATTATTTTAGAAGAACTAAGAGGAAATACCAATAGAACGAATGAAGAATCACAAGTCACTGATATCCTATTGCATCGTCGTAGTGGGAAGATTATCGGGACATGTGCAAATCATAAATAGAGTGCTGATGCACAGGATTCAGATTATGCATAGAGTGTTGCTGCTAGTACACAGACACAGCGTGTTACGCCCTGTCCACAAAATTGTGAACTGGGCGTAAACCTAGTCTGAAACACATTCGAATTTGGGTGTGTCCAGCACATGTGCTGAAAGAGAACGCGGGTAAATTAAAACAGATGACAGAAGTTTATTTTTTTGTAGGGTATCCCAAGGGAACGAATGGTGGTCTGTTTTATAATCCGAATGATTAGAAGGTCATTGTTAGCACCAATGTCCAATTCTTATAAGATGATTATATTATGAACCATAGACCCAAAAGCAATATTATTTTAGAAGAACTAAGAGCAAAAACCCGTAGAACAAAAGAGGAACCACAAGTCACTAATATCCCATTGCCTCGTTGTAGTAGGAGGACTATCGAGACAGGTGAAAATCATGAATAGGGTGCTGATGCACATGGCTCAGATTCTGCACAGCACGTTACTGCTAGTACACAAACACAGGTAGTGCCTCGTCCTAGTGGGAGGGTTGTTCATCAACCTGATCGATTTATATTCTTGCGAGAGTCTTTTGACGAGATCCGATAAAACTAAATGCCGAACCCTGTAACTACAATAAAGCACTCCAGGACAAATATGCAGATCTTTGGCAAAGGGTTATGAATTCTGAGATGGAATCTATGTATTTTAATCAAATTTAGAAACTTGTAGAACCACCCAAAGGGATAAAATTCATTAGATGTAAGTGGATCTACAAGAGGAAGAGAGGAACAAACGGAAAGAATAAAACCTTTAAAGTTAGGCTTGTTACAAAAAGGTTCACTCAGAAAGAAAGGATCAATTATGAGAAAATCTTTTCGCCGGTAGCCATGCTTAAGTCTATCCAGATTCTATTATCCATTACCGGTCATTTTGATTACAAAATTTGGCAAGTGGATGTCAATACAGATTTCCTTAATGGAAGTCTTGACGAGTGTATCTATACGATACAACCAGACGGATTCACTGCAAAAGATCAGGAGCACATGTTGTGCAAGCTTAAGAGATCTATTTATGAATTTAAGTAGGCATTAAGGTCTTGGAACGCTCGATTTGATCAAGCTATTAAGTCTTATGATTTTGATCAGAGTCCAGATGAGTCTTGTGTGTACAAGAAGCATGACGAAAGCGTAGTGATCTTTCCAATATTTTATGTAGACGATATTTTTCTCATCGAAAACGATGTAGGGGCATTATCTATGGTTAAAGTATGGTTATTTGGGCATTTCGATATGAAGGATTTGAGAAAAGCTAATCACATTCATGGGATCAAGCTTGTGCGAAATCAAAAATAAAAGATGTTAGGCTTATCACAAGTAAAGTATATCGATGATATTCTTGCTCGTTTTACCATGCAGGATTCCAAAAAAGAGTTTCTCCCTTTTAGGTATAGAATCACTTTATCCAATGATCAGTGTCCTAAGACACCTGATGAAATAGAGAAGATGAAGGTGGTTCATTATGCTTCGATAGTAGGAAGCCTCATGTACGCTATGCTTTGCACTAGACCCAACATTTGCTTTGTCGTTGACATAGTTAGCAGATATCACTCTAACCCAAGATAGGAGCATTGAACTACAGTAAAGAATATAATTAAGTACCTAAAAAGGACTAAAGATTATGTGTTGGTTTACCAATCGGACAATCTAGTACCTTTGGGGTACACATACTTAGATTTTCAGTTTGACAAGAATTCCCTTAAATCTACCTCAAGATATGTGTTTACCTTAGAAGGTGGAGCTATAAGTTGAAGGAGTATTAAGCAGTCCTGCATTATTGATTTCACCATGGAGGCCGAGTACGTGGCAGCCAAGGAGGCCGTTTGACTTAGGAACTTTCTATTAGATCTAGAGGTGATCCCTTCAGTTCAGTAGACTATTACACTTTATTGTGACAATAGCGGAGCGATTACAAACTCGAAAGAGCCAAGAATTCGCAAGAAAAGAAAGCACATTGAGCTAAGTATTACCTGATACAAGAAATTATACAGAGTAGTGATGTTGCTATGACCAATATTGTATCAAAAGACAATCTTGCAGATCTTTTTACAAAGAGCTTACCGGCTAATACTTTTGATAGTCATGTAAAAGACATGGTAGTCAGATATATGGCAGCATGATTTTAAATATAAGTGGGAGATTCTTAGGGTTGGTATACTAAAAATCATGTTTTTAGTATTTAATTTTATTTTAATAAAATTAATTTTTTGTAATGAGAATCTTAATGAGCAATGCATGCAACATCATTTTTTTAATATTATGCATAGATATCCAATATTCTGTACAGTATTTAATCTGTTGTATAGAATATGACTTACATACAGAAAATCAGATTTTAGATTCTTACAAAATATAAATTATTTGTTCACACTTTAAATAAAAATATACATACTATCGGTACGACTGTAACACGGAGTTTTAGTAGGCCTGTCTTGGTTACGAAAAAAAGATTATAGCGTCGTCTATTGTTCTGACTCTCTGTGCTAGTACACTTTGTGTGTATTGAACGGGACACATTGCGGTAATTAATTTTACACTGACTATATAAATTAATTCGCACCCCAAAGTTACTATGAATACTGTTTATGCTCTTAATCCAAAAATAATTATTGATTTACGTATATTTAATATTCGTTATTTTGATTCATTAGATGGTGCGATCTTATATGGATCTAAATTTTCGATAAGTTAGATAGCGGTATTATTTATATAGTGAATATTAATTATTAACGGAATTCACGTTCCGAAAAATCGGAATTGACGATATCCCCTTAAGAAAGCTTATAAGTTTTAAGCGGACCAAACCCTACAGACGGATTTGATTATTCGGCGGTCAAATGAGTTAAGAGAAAGGGCTTAAGAATTTCAAGATGCCGATTAAATTAAATTGTTAGTAATTAAGTTTAATTGGTAGGTAGCAAAAATTTTAACGTAAGGTGAAATATTAAGCATTTAATAATAGGAGCTCAATGCAAGATAGTCTTGAAATTGTGGGTCAAAGTGCAATTATAGTTCTTTAATGGTGTAAACTGTAATTTAGTATTTTATGACAATTGTAAAAATCGCTACAAGATTTTCATAATTACAGATACCGCTGCAAAATTTGTTTAATTACAGAAACCCCTAGATGGGTATTTGTGTCACACTAAAAGTTTGATTCATAATTACTTTATAGGTCCCTGTTATAACCCTATAAATATGCAGGTAAGCTGAACCAGTTTCATAACTTGTCTTCAAGACTAAAGCTGACCAGATTCTTTCGATAAGAGTTCTCGATAGATTATAGCGCACACTATATTCGAGAATCATATAAGAAAATACAGTAGAAGGTCTGATGGGAGTTTCAACTTGAAATTAATTCATAGTTGAAGAATTGACCAGTAAAAAAATATTTTTCTAAATTAACTTTGGTTGCACGGATATTATTTTTGATCATTCGTCATCAAAAGTTTTATCTGGTTTCGATGTTTACCCGTCTAGTTAATTTTTACTGAAAATCGTTTATAAAAATAATGATCTTGGTAGTTCTGTCTCCAACATTTTTACCCTAGTGAGCATAATTATTATAATTTCTTGGTATATTTTGAGTGATGAGAACCTATTTGCATGTTTAAAATTCAAGAGGTTGATGATATATAGAATATTGAAATGATAAAGTGGGATTTTTTAGTAAACCATGTGAACTTGATAAAGTTTTTGGTAACCACAAGGTGTTGGTTTGGGGTTTTAAGCTAATTAAACCAAATGAGTGAAATGTATTGAATTGATAACGTATAATCAATGTTAACCCTATGTGGGTTGGGTATTGACAAGAAGAACCATGTTGAGTTAAACTCGCGCGTGTGTGTATTGTGATTTGATGATATAAAAAGGACCGATTTGGATCCACGGATCGTTTAAGTTGGGCTTGAATATCTCCATGGTGAAAGATCAAAAAACTGCACAGATTTGGGTACCCTACCCATCAGCTAATAACTGAGAAAGAGGCGTTAGTCGCGACGGGTTATAGAACGCATTTTTCACTTGGCGGGCCTCGTATAGCCCGATCGGTAGTAGCCATGCATGAATCTATAAACTCGTCGCGTCGATTTCTATTATGTAAACCACGAGTTGGTTAAGATATGAGAAAATGTAGAAAACGTGTGCGTGCATGCATGAGTTATGAAAAAGTGAGAATTTTAAAAGAGATAAAACGGAATGAAACTAAATGGGATCCCATGGTAACCGGGTTAGGGTTGAGATGTCGGATGAGTAAACTTGAGTTATGAACATTAGGAACTTAAAACGGGGGTATTGAAATTGAAATAGACGAAAAGTGATGGAAATGTGAAGAACTTCAAATTTGCTTGTTTAAGGAAATTTGGTTATGTGAATGGAATTTTTGTAAAAGAATGGAAGTGAGTTTTGATGAAGCTATAGGTTGCATGTCGCATAACCATCCTCGCATATCATGCATATGTTCATTGTTAGTCATTTTTCTTACGAGTCAAGGTTTATGTTGTTTAACAACAGTTTAAGTGGTAACAGGAAGAAAGCTATGGAATAAAGATGGTGGTCTTTAAACCTTTTTTTTGAAGTAGTTGGTAGAATTACATATCTTTTATATCATCTTTTGAGAAGTAAATGTTGTAAATATAATTCTTTTGAATACTTGGACAGTTACATTCGTGTTGGTGCAATTCTTGTTGTAAGGCCTTAAGGCCACATGTTCTCATGAACTGTATGCATGTAAGATTATCGAGCATGGTGTTGGGTTTATTATCTTTTGTTTACAAGATTCTATGTATGAAATCATTGGGGTTTATGATGTTTTGGAATGGTTGGAGAATGTTTCTACCTCTTTTCTTTCATGTGGTAGTATGTAGATTTCATTAGAAGGCTTGTTTGGAAATGTAGTTAGAGTGTGGGAAGGTGGAATTACAAAACACACTTTGAAAAATGGTCCATTGTTGCACCGATCGATCAGTCAAATACTGTTCTCGGCTATTTCAATCTGTGGAAGACCAATCGATTGGCCCTGAGACCGATCAATCAGTCATCCTGTTGGAGTACTTTTTTTTGTTCTTTTGGGTTCCAAAATCTTTTGTTGTGGGGTTTAGTTTCCTTTTATCAAATGGTTTCCTTAAAGAGTTTTTGGTGAGATTTTTTAGCATAAAACCCCTTTTTCTTGAGAAAACTTTCTTTTAGTCGGTTCGTTGGGATTGGTTCACGTGCCTTGGAGTTGAGGGCGTGATAGATGCTCTAGAATCAAATAAAACCTTCATAAAGGTATTGTAGAGCACGAACATACCTTGGATGATCTTAGCGTCATCGGTCTCTTCACCTTTGCGGGCAAAAACTTATCCACCCATGTTTTGGTTCCCGTGTCCTCTTTGATTTTGCAGTCCTCTCTTGCCCTAATTGCCACCCAATGGTGGCCGTCCTCTATTGTTCTAGTTATTGTCCGCTAGTCTTGAATTCCAAGCCAACTGGCACTGTCCTTGTCACTGTTGTTTCTGTTGTTGCTATTGAGGGCGCGAGCCAGCTTCCTTGTTAATGTTTCCTCTATCATTTGATTTTGGGTGCAATCTTCTCGCTTATGCCCTTCTTGACCACAACCATAGCATCTTCAAGGGAAAGACCTCACATCCCTCTACACTTGTTGCCCATTCCCTCTTTGTCGTTGCTCATTCCGATCGTATGGTTTAGCAGTGTTGTGGTTCCTACTAGCTTTGTTGCCTAGCTCGCATTGGCCCTCCTCTTTGTTGGCCATTCATCCCTTGAAAGATATCTTTTAGAATCTATGACCTATCTCTCTATCAGCAAGGTAGTATCCACCACCTCCGCATAGGTGGAGAGCCTCACCCTAACAAGCGTCCTCTAATCACAAGTACCAAGCCTCATTCGAAGCATCAGGCCTTGGACACCTCGTCTGGGATGATCGCAACTGCGTGCCTAGCCAATTCCTCAAACTTAACAGCATATTCAGATACTATTATCTTCAACAGTTTAAGCTCCAAGAATTGTCGCATCATGTCCTGCCTTAATGTGTCGAGAAAGTACTTTTAGAGAAATAGGTCTCAAGCTGCTGCATAGTGATTACCTCTCATGAATTCCTGATGGAGGTCCACCAGTAATCCGCCTCTCCTTCAAGTTGGTAAGAAGCAAGGGCAATCGAGTCAGCTTCATCGTGGAGCACATCCAAACACATTGAATTTCCTCCATTTCTACCATACAAGCAAGGCAATGAGCAGCCTGATTCCCTAACGGACAACATGTGAAGAAAAAAAATTCTAAATAGTCTAGCATCACTTCAGACAACCCCGCCCCCCACGCCCAAATGAAGATAAACTTGGTTCTACATCTTGAATCTCCTTGATATCTTATAGAGAGAATCACCTTCCAAAACAATGTTATGCAAACCAAGAGGATCTATGGCAAAGCGCATAGCTCTAAACCCAGCTGCTGCTTCACCCAGTGGCGGATCCAATGTGTACCTAGAGGGGGCATGGCCCCTCTCAACTTTTGATATTTGTATTTTTACTTATATAAAATTAAAAAAATAAAAGTACTCTTAAAAACTTATGTTAGTGTCCCTACTAATTTATGTAATCATCCTTCCTACACTACCAATTATATTAATACCAAATTAATTTTAAAATAAAAATTGATGATAATACTCTACAATAGTTTTTCAAATTCATTAAGTATAATTGAATTATTTTTTTTTAATTTTTTCAAATCTACCCCAGGCTGTTTTTTTATTGGTTACATCCAAATTAATAGTGGAAATATATTTCTTGACATAGACCCGTATGTATCATTGTCATCTTGGCCAATTGAGAGGAAATACTATATGCCACGTCCTCTTTCATATGTTTTCATGATTACATTATTACTTGTATAAAATAAAGTGTTCTTTACATGCACATTTAGATAATTATAGTATTCCTTTTAAATTATGTTAATTTCAATTTCTAAATAGAACATTGCCATCTAGATCGTTATATATATTAAAAAAAAGACTATGCTTATGTTTTTTTTTTTTTTAATTTAATTCATTTGGTCAAGCAAAATGGAATAAATTAAACTCAATCGCTCATCAGTCTTCGACTCAAAAGATCAAAGATGACAAGTGAGGGACGACATGTGACAAACTAATAGCTAAGCTAGAAATTTTATTAAGTGGTATCATTTAATAAATTAAAATCATTTCAATATTTTAATCCTATAAGATATTTCAAAATTAACTTTAACAAAATACACTATAATATCATATATTTTCAATAACTTCAAAAAAGAAATTCTCCTTGTGATTTCTCACCACCACACCAATACCCAAGAAATTGTCTTTTTAGGAGTGCATCATCAAAATTAACTTTGAACATACCTTCATCCAGAAGCCTCCATGTGCTCAATAACCTTTCTTGTCTTGGATAACTATCTATAGTTCTCAGCCCTTACATATTCCTGCACCTGCAGGTACTCACCCTAGGTACTCACCCTAGGTACTCACCCTAGCAAACAGCACAATTCTTGTTCTAGTCTTCTATTTTTGGGCAATCACTACCTCATTTCGGTTACTCCATACACACCGATGGATTACCAAAAATAGCTCCATATGTGAATAGTCAACTTTGTAAGCTAGCTCGAAAATCCAATCACACACATTCGAGATAGGAATCCCCATTTGCACAAAACTCAACGAGCTGGATTGTCTTACTTGCGAAGCCAACAAACAGTTTACTTTTTTTATTGTTTTATTTTAGCCTCCGTTTGGGCTAGCTTTTTTTCCCACTTTTTGGCTTAAAAACCAAAAAAAAAACCAACTGATTTGGCTTAATTAGACTTTTTCGAACTTTTTCTACATATTTTTACATCTACTTTTTTACAAAAAAAGCCAAAAAAACTAAAACCACTAAAAAAAGCTAATCCAAACACAGGATAAAGTTAAAAATTAATTTTAAACCAATAACCAAATAAAACCTAAAGAGCAACACAAGAGAGAACATGGTGTATAGCTGCTAAGCTTGAAAGGCAATGAAAGAATCACTCATTATGGGGAGCAATTATTGACTGTTTTAAAGGACAGGGACAGTTGGTCTCCCAAAACTCTTAAAAGTCTCATGCTTATGTGGAGGAGTTATCGCTAAATACATGGACTCCCATACATTGTGCGGCTGCCCCAAAAATCTTAAAATTCAGCACGAATATGTGGGGTTATCGCTAATGACAAGTATCCCATACATCGTGTGGCTCTCAAGACATTGGGGCGCCATCTATCCCTACCTTTCAATGTATCAATTATTTTTGTATAAAAAGAAAAATTGATGAACCTTGTAGCCCTTTACACATGCTTATCTTGAAGTTGTTTTTCTTGAACAGATACGGTTCTAGTGTAAATCTTGAAAAGCATCTAAAGGGTTGAAAAAATGTAAAACTAAACCGAACTATTATAACATCTAAAATCGAACTGACTTAAACTGTAGAATGTGATTAGATTTGATTTGATTTGGTTTAGTTTCACGATTACAAGGCTACCCTTCTCATCATCACCAAATTTTATGAAAGCATACATTTTCACATTGAGAATCTAATGGAACTGCAATTGACCAATTCCATTCTTCAGCGATTTTCCCATACAACTAATACCATCGCTAATGCTGAAGCCTCTTTTAACCAAAGATATTTTCACAAACAAGTTTAAATGAAGGCCTCCTCAAATTTAATTACCCGAATCCACAAAGCTCTCCAATTACAAATTTACTTGGATGGTTAAGACTTAAGATACCTACTTTATTAGAAAATTTGGACAAAAGATCACCTAATTGAAAAACCATTATGCTTCCTGGTGAAAAAAAAAATAACTGTTCTATTTTTCTGGGTATGTACTCAGTTATAACTAGAACATATGAATCATATGATAACAGTATATACTAAAACCCCACACTTTTTTTTATAAAAGAACAAAAAAGACTCATATCGCACCTGCGCCTGGGTGCCTGTAGATAGTTTCTTAACAGAACTTTACAATATAAACGATTCAAATCATCGAGACTAGCCCAGTGTGGGCCATAACAGCCCCACTGCACAGTCCAATCTTTATGAAACTGGGGAGAAGCCCCAACTCTTTGCAAAACCTTGGAAGTTCAAACACACCAAATTTTACGTCACAATTACATTTGGGGAAGTTGGGAGAAGAAAAATCCAGAGAACTCAATAGCAAGTAATGTGCAGGGGCCTTAAACCAATTTTTTGCACAAAAAGATCAGGTAAATTTACACAAACCTCATCCTACAGAAGTTCCAAGCCAAAGAACATGAAAGAAACCAGAAAAAGACAACACAATTCAACTGTTCTAACTTGCGCACTTCTTTTTTGTGTTCTAACTTGAGCACTTCCTTTTTGTTTTGTATATGCATTTTCATTTTCTGGGGAAGGGAAAAACTAAGATTACCTATCAGTGGTTTTCACAAACCAGCAGCATAAGGCTTCTGAATTCAAATTTCCCAGTAATGATTCTACATGACAGGACAAAGATTCTATGGTGTTGGAGCCAATTGCTTCAATTTAGCTTGCAAGATGGCTCCAACTTCATCTGCTATGCTCTTCTTCTTGGTAGCAACCTGCATTATATCCTAAGCTAATTAAGACATGAAACCAACATATAGATACAGAATACATAAGTAAACCGCTAAGCAAATTCCTTAATTTGAAAGCCCCCTTGCTGGCTTAACTTTGGAAGACCATGGCACAACAACATACATAACTATTATTAACAAAGTTATTGAGGGATAAGTACCACTGTGGGTCCCACATATTTTTTTTATGCCAGAGGATTATAAATAGGAAGGATTATGTACACTATGAGGAATTTGATTCATGTTTGGTTAGAATGAGATAAAGAATAGAATAAGAGCCCTAATAGTTATCATTGCCCGTTAGATAAAAAAATATAATGCAGAACCTAGTACTAATAATATTAGGGACCAGGGGGCCTAACACTAATAATCATGTGAAATGTGAATAATCCAACATTTGGAGGACTAATAGTCCAAATCCAGCAACAAAAACGTGGAATTACTAATTCTAAAAGACAAAATTTGAAAAGTGGGCCCCACATGTCTCCTAGTCCGATTCTCCCTCCCCCCATCCCCCGTTCAAAACTAGCCTTTCTGTATAAACATCCACACAGGGAGTGAAGCTCCTTAGCCCCCAATGGAGGCAATACTTGCATTAGCTAATACCAGCCTAAGTCTTTACACAATGAGTTTATGGTGCTTATTCCATCCATACCCTTGGGCACAGATTCAAGATACGAAGAAGACTAACCAAATTCAAGCAAGGTTTTAAAAAGTGGATGTGGCCGTTGTAACAATAACGGTAACAATGATGAGGTTTCAGGATGTACCGACGGTAGTGTAACTGTAACGACAAAGCCGTAAATACTTTTTTAGCACAACTTATTAAAAAACTAGCTATCACGTGTGTTTATTTCAAAATCACGTTTATTGGGGTTTAGATTTTTAGAGGGTTTCTTTTATTTTTCCAGCCACGATTCAATATATGACATAATTTTCATAATAGTTTTATTTTGCCAAAAAAAATAGTCTTTAATTTTATTAATTCACCACTTAAAAGCTATTTAAATTTTATTAATAGCTACAGAGTGCACCCTATTTGATTAGTTGCCATAAAATTATAAACTTTTGTAGGTTATAAAGAAGCAAAATAACACAGAATACTTTGAAATAGTACTTAAATCAACTAATGGAGTGGAATAAATCAAACAAAAATACATGTATAAGACATATAAAGGATTATAGAACCAAATCAAATAGGGTGCATGATGCCGAACGGCCGGCGATTAAAGAACTAAACAACTAAAGAACAAAAAATAAATTCTAAGACTAACAATCTAAATTTAAAAATTCAGTTTTTTATTCATTCAAAGTCCTCTCAAATCCCATTACATAATGACCTATTTATGGGCATTTAAGAAAAATCCTAATTTAATGCTATTAAAAATAGAAGATCACAATTCTAGAAAATCCTAATTAAAGTTACTATAATAAAAGATTACAAATCAAGAAAATTCTAATTGAAACTACCAAATTTAAAGATTTCAATAAAATCAAAGTATTACTAAAATTACTAAATTCCTAAAACTTGAAATATCTTTCATCCAATGCCTTCTCGTTCCTCATCATTTCTCCTCGGCTCGGAAAAACTCTCCTCCAGGGAATTATAAAGAAAGAAATATTTCATGAAATGAAGTTCTTGTTGGCGACTCAACTCCTCAATTATGATAGCACGAGAGCGGTGAAAAATTCCATCTAGAAGATGGTACTGAGAAACTCCAATAAAGGATTGAGTCAAGGGATACACAGGAGCAGAAAATGAGAATGTAGCTATGCGTGCATCAACACCGTTAAGCAAAACAAAAGGCTTTATAGTGTCTCGATCAAGTACCATATACTCCCATATAAAACATTAGACCAATATTTAAATTCAAAGAAAAATCAGTAAAATTTACTCGTGGTCCACATTCAAGAATGGCTAAAACATGTCCAGCAGATAACAATATGAAATGCTTGAGTGTGTTAGATATCTGGGACACTGAAATAACAATAAGGCCTCAATATTGAAGATAGATAAGAATATCATCTATAGTACTATTATCCTTAAGTGAAGGAACATGCAAAGCAATAAGATCAATGGATTGGGGAGTTAAAGGAAAGGCTAAAAGGTTGGGCCAAAAAGCTTAAATAAAAAGGTTAAGGTTGAGTTGGGCTTTGAGGAGTGGGCTTAAAGGCTTGGGAGAAACAATAAAAGGCTAAGTTTTTTTTTTTTTTGGGGGCCAATTTTGGGCTTGGCCTGAGAATAGAAAAAAAAGGTTTAGGCTTTAATATTGAGCTAGACTTAGTTGGGTATGGGTTACAATGAAGTTGGGTTGTGGGCTAAAAATAAAGTGCATGGGCTTATTTGTGGTTTGTGGGTTGGATATGTAGAAAACTAAGCTATCAGGGAAATGAAAAATAAAAGGGAGCTAGGGTTTAACAGGGCAAGTTTTTTTTTTTTTTTTGGGATTAAGGAAGTAGTGGCGCTGGTAACGGTGCACGACGCCGGCAACGACATCGGTGGAGTAGGCCGATGGCGACGCAGGCAAGGACGGAGGTTGATGGCGGTTGCGATGTTGCAACTGGTGGTCGCGACTAGAGGCGAAGGATGGCGCGGAGGTTGATGACGACCTTCGCAATGGAGGCAGTGATGGGGGTGTTGATAATCTAGGGCAAAGGCAACGACAGCGACGACGCGAGGCGAGGATGGGTTGTTGGCGACGACGGTGCGATGTGATGATGGTGCGTTGGCGGCGGCAGTGACGAGGGATGATGGCGGCAACAACACAACTGTTGGTGGCAAACTTCGGAGATGGTGGCTGGTGCTGATTGCTGGTGGTGGAGGAGGTGGTAGTGAACTGCAGCTGGACCGAATTTTAGCTTTGATACCAATTGATGTCGGACGGCCAGCGATTAAAGAACTAAACAACTAAAGAATAGAAAATAAATTCTAAGACTAACAATCTAAACTTAAAAATTTAATTTTTTTAATCATTCAAAGTCTCCCAAATCCCATTACATAATGACCTATCTATAGGTATTTAAAAAAAATCCTAATTTAATGCTACTAAAAATAAAATATCACAATCCTAAAAAATCCTAATTAAAGTTACTAAAATAAAAGATTATAAATTAGGAAAATTCTAATTGAAGCTACCAAATTTAAAGAATCCAATAAAATCAAAGTATTACTAAAATTACTAAATTCCTAAACTTAAAATATCTTTCATCCAATGCCTCCTCGTTCCCCATCAGTACACTATGTTATAAAGGATTATAGAACCAAATCAAATAGGGTGCACTCTGTTAACATACATTCATAATCACATGTTAATAGCCCAATATAAGGATTATAAAACCAAAAATTGAAAAAAGGAAAAATTATATTAAAAAAAACTAAATCAACTAGCAAAATGGAATGAATTAACAAAAACACGAGCTAAGACATGAAAGCCTACAACTATACATCATATCATAATCAACTCACATGCTAATAGTGTAAAGACCCATACTTTCAATATCAATAGAGAAGAAGGTGCGATTCGAAATGAATCAATTCTTGATCTCGAGAAAGAAATCCTTGAACCCAACTTCCAACCTAACCGGTTAGTCATTTGAGCCCAAACATAAAATGGACTAAACCCAACACCACTTTAGTGTTATGTCAACTAGCAAGCTCAAGTTCTAAGCCCAAGGGCATGAAAATCAAAGTTTAAACCCAAAGCTCAAGAAGTAAGCTCATAAGAAGAATTCGTCTTCGTTTCAAATAAAACAAAAAGAGCAATTTTTTTTTTATTATTCAAAAGAAAGAAAAAGAAAAGAAAAGCCATGCATGGGAAATTGTGCTATGTTTGTGGTTTTTTGCCTTATTAAGCTCCCTTGAAAGCTCACCACAAGGGTTAAAACCTCCTACTAGAAAAGTTAAATCTTCTCTACCCAAACATCCCCCTTAGACCCCTTCTAGTCTCACACTTATCCCAAAGGTTAACCAAACCAAAGGTTAATCAAGCTTCCTTGGTAAGATTCATTAATGACATTTTAGTAATTTCAACCCTTAGCCTTTTCCTATAAATAAAAGACCACCTTCCCTCTCACCCCTTTGTTAAATTTCGGGGTCCCTAGGGGGGGGGAGAGAGAGAGAGAGAGAGAGAAGAAGAAAAAGAAGAAGAAGAAAGGAAAGAAAGAAAGAAAGTTCATAAAAACTAAGTCCTTCTCCTAATTTCAAGATCTAAAGAGACATGGAACTCCTCTAATCTCTCTATCTCCATCAAAAATTCACTTCTCATCCTCGTTCTTTAAAGAACTCAAAACAATAACACAAAAGAAACAAAATTGGAATGAAGCAAAGATGAGCCTAGGATCCCTAGTTGAGCCAAATGGTTGTATTTGTGTTGTGACGATACCATGGAAGAGTCATATTTTATTCCTTATTTGTGGTTGCTAGAGTTTGTATTTGATGTACCATTAATGATTTAGTCATAAAAGTTTGGCCCTTGACATGAAAAGTGACCAAAGGACCAAGATAAGCACTTAACAAATCTGTCCTAGGTTTTTCCAACAGTGAAGTTCCACTTTAAAAAAATTTAATTAATTCAAGAAAAATCGCCTTGACCTCATTGTTGTGTTCAGAGTTAGATATGAATGTTAGCTTTCCAATAAAATTTATTCGAGATGACTTGGTCAAATGAATTTTGAGAAAATGATTTTCTCCCAAACTCGTGTACTTTCTGTCACAGTTTGTTTAAGGGAGAAAATCCTATTTTAGAGACTTCTTTTAGAAATGGCTTTTTCATACAAAAATGTTCCCAACATATTATTTTAGTTATCTACAAAGTTTCATAAGGTTTGAATACCGTTTGATAGGTCAAAATTATTTTCATAGTGGACAGCATGTGTCCCTGTGGCAAGAGTTTCAAATCACGGTATCCACCGGCGTAACGGTCGTGGTTACGTATAACGGGTATCGGGCGTATCGGTCAACCCGTAACGAGAATCGATAAGCGCACGCGTAAATTTTTTCAAGTGCTAACAAATGGCATAAAACGCATTGATACACATATTCTAACTTTATTTACTACAAATTGAATGTTTGTAGTTATTTTTAATTACTATTTTGACACAATAATTTAAATATTACATACAATAATAATAATAAATTATAAGATGATAAATTGAAAAAGAAATAATTAAAGAAAATAAGATAAAGATATAAATAAAAATTTTAAAGATAATTTACATACCAATTAAAGTAATAAAAAAACTTACAATTTGGGGAAAAATAATGAGCCAATTCTCAACAGTGAATAGCCTTAAGAGTTGAGGCTTAATCCCAATTCCCAAATTAAATTCCCAAATTAGAGAACTCCCAGTGGAGAATCCAAATTCCAAAATTGAAGAACAAAAGTGAAATGGAATCCCAAATCGTAAATCGAACTTTCACCCACCGAAATCCCAAATCGATTACCAATTGAACACAAAATTCCCAAATTAAAGTGAAACGGAAGCTACTCGCACAATTGAGAGTCGAAATCGCTTACCCAAACACGATCAGCAAGGGCAATCCTCAATCCAGCTCAAATCGGACTGAAATCCCCAAATCCGAACTGAGATCAATGTCAGAATCTTCAATCCAGCCCAAATCGAACACGATCAGCAAGCATAATCCCCAAATCGAACTCAAATTGAACTGAAATCGAAGAGCAAGATGAGTTCGGGAAGAGGCGAAGAGCAATCGCTACAAGCGCAATTCCCAAATCGAACTCAAATTGAAGTATTAAACTGAAATCGAAGAGGAAGACATTCGGGAAGAGGATTTCGAACACGATTGGCAAGGATTTGTTAGCAGAAAAAGGATGAGAGGATTTCGAAGAAGACAAGAAAAAGGTGAGTTCGCACTTTCTCTTGTCGTTGTGTCGAGGACTCTTATCGTCTGTAACGGCCGTTATAAACCGATATGCAACCAATACCCATTACGTAACGGGAATAACAGTCGATACACATGAGATCCTCTGTAAAGCCGATACAGTGCAGCGAAACGGAATCGGTACTCCAAGATCCATTACGTAACGACCGATATTTTGATCCCTACTCTGTGGACACATTCGGCACATTTTCTTACAAAGGTCAAAACACCTCTTTATGATTAGATTTTGGAAAAGTATTCTTCATGAAAAATTAGAGAACATCTCAAACTAGCTATTGTCCTAAAACCATAGCATTTGGAGTTGTTTTTCTATTTTATTCTCATTTCTTCTTGACTGTCATAAAACCTGCAACAGCGTGTTAATGGGGGAAAAGTGAGTTTTAACCTTGGTCTTGGTTCCCTAGGCTTTACAAGTAAACTTTTGAGCTCAGAGGCTGGTGATATGATATAAGGGATATGATTCCTTTAGTTTGAAGAAGAGAAGAGTTATAACCCTCAATTGTAGAACCCATTCAAAAACCTAAATCTTTTCTTTTGATAGGAGTTGGTGCCCTACGTTGATAACGTACTTTGGTTGATTTCTAGGCACCGGGATTTAACGCCAGAGGCTAGAGCTTTGCCTCGCTTATAAGGAAGAGGATTTTGTGTTACACTGAATCAGGTGACAGTGCTTATATATTATTATGAACTTGAATGCATGAGATATCTTTCTAAAAATGTTTCTATATCTATGTTTTGAAGCATGAAATTGTGGTGAATAATAGTATATGAGACTTTTACTTTCAAATATGTTATTAGTCCCTGTGCTATCTAATTTTGGAAAAAAAATGTGCTTAAAGAATGAATGATGCCAATGAAATACTTTTATATGAAATCAAAAGTACGTTTTTATTTCAAAGTGTCAAGTTATTGCGGATATCCAGCTTGTGTAGTTTTGCCTTATATGGGTGTTAGTACCTCTAATGGAGAGGTGCCCTTAAGGGGGTGTATTTGCCTACAAGGCATATTAAAAGCTATGCTCGCCGGGGATGCACTTATCACTGGTGTTTAAAGAGTAGTCTTCATTTCATCATGTGTATATCCGTGTAGAATCGAGGTTACGGTACCGTAAAAACTTTTGGTTGTAAGGTAGACGACTTCTTAGTCACTGTTGAATAGGATTGTGTGAGAAATTGATATAATAAGTTTTGACTATTGAGCCTTAATTATACCATTTTCAAGTAAATAGGTGTGCCTGTTAAGCTTTATTTATACATTTTTTAAAGGAGAAAGTTATTTATGACTTATGAGACATATGTTAAGAGGAATGTAGTGTTTTCTCATCTTTTGTTAAAACTTGATGAACTATTTTTCAAAGATGTTTTAGTACACTCTTAAGCTCAATGCTTGTTTTTTTCTTGTCCATTGTGATACTAAGTGCATACGTCATTGGTTTGATGCTTTGTAGGAACTACCCGTAATAACGAACTTGTACTCTCATGTAACCTTTGTGGTTGTAGATAGCATATTCCGTTAGAAGGTTGTCCACCACTGTCGACGTCTTAGGCATGAGCTCGAAGCTTGGACGAGAAGGCATTTTTTCTTTTTATGGTCTGTAATTATAAGACTCTTTATGTTGAAGACTAAGTTAGTTTGGTTTCAAATTGTGTTGTAATATATGGGATGGAGTATCCCTGTTTTGATGCATGGGATGGAGTATCCCTTGAAAACTTATGTTTCTCTAATGGTTATGAAAAGATGTTTTTGAATCAAACTTGCATTTTTGTTATTCTTCATGGTTGTTCTAAGCCTTGTCGGGTTTTCAGGCAACTGAGGTGTGGCAAGATCATGCCCCCACTATACAGGTATAATACCTTGTGAGTGCGGAGTGTGACAAATAACCCAACACACATGACAACAACAAAAGTCTTTATTTTGGGTTTTCTGATAATTAATGTAGAAGCAAAGTATTATAAGCCCCAATTCACAATTCTTACTTAAAAGAAACAAGATTTATACTTTTTTTTTTACTGGTAATTATATGCGCACCAACTCTTGGTAATTATAAGCGCACCAACTCTCGCACCTTACTCTTTGCAAGACTAAAACCCCTTACCTCCCATATAAGAGAGTGACACCCAAACCAGTGGATCAAAGGCACTTGATAACAAGATTTAAACTTAGTTACCACAAATATTTAACAAATAAACTAAAAAGTAATGAATATAAATAGAACTAGAAATTTTTACATTGCTAGAGGGAAAGTTGTTAAGATGCTTCTACCCAACTAAGTAGATCAAACAATTTTGGAGCCCAATTTTGCAAATCAACATATTACCCTGTAAATGGAGTTTCGACACTCAGGTATTAGGTGTGTTAGGTTTACGGAAATCATAACAGCATTACAGCACCTCTACATTCAATTACAATACAATTACAGCCATTACAAAACTGTTACGAATTTTGTAACAATAGTTATACGGGAATTTCTGCACATGGAAAAACCAACTGAATGGGGTAACAAAGCTGGTCAAAATCATTACATAGCGGCTAATACCATTACGAAGCTGGTCAAAATCATTACATACTGGCCAATACCATTCCGTAATACCAATTTTTAAAACTTGGCATTAAAGGTGCGCATAAAAAAAAAAAAAAATTTAATCTTAGGTCCTTAAAGTAGCGTCGGTTTTGTTTTTCATCCACCATAAAAAAAATTTTAACGTGCGAGGTCCAATTTTAACGCATGAGATCCAGTTGGACCCTTGAACAGATAAATTTACCTATGCATTTTTCAAAACATATAGATAAATTTATCTGTCTTACATAAATAAGCATACAGATAAATTTATCTGTATGAACAATACTGTACCTTTTCAAAACACGTATAAAGCACACAGATAAAATTATCTGTCTTGCATAAATAAGCAGACAGATAAATTTATCTGTAGAAAGAACACTGTATCTTTTCAAAACACGTATTAAGCATACAGATAAATTTATATGTCTTATATAAATAAGCAGATAGATAAATTTATCTGTCAAATTATACTTGTTTCACTAAAAAGATAAATTTATCTGTTACTTGTACTTATTTGATTTAACAGATAAATTTATTTATCTAGCATTTGTCAATACTAGAAAAGAACGACAGATAAATTTATCTGTATACATTACATATAAATTTATCTGTTTGTGTTAAATTTATCTGTGTTGTAAGCGATTGGACCTCGCGAGTTAAAAATTTTATTGATGGACCTTGCGTGTTAAAACTTATTTTTTTGAACCTTAAAGCCCCGAAAAAAAAAAAAGAAAGAAAAAGCATTCCTTTACTTTTTTAGAGTTATGACGAGATCTTTCGCTAGTACTAGGCGATTCAAAATGATGCACCTTCAGTGTGCTACTTATTGTGCTCGCACTAAACGTTCAGCTGCCTATGGTTGAGGTTGAGGTTGAGCCAAATAATGACAACAGAAAAGGGAAGATAAAATGCCAAATTAGCATTTCTCCCGATAAAGCACTTCCTCCAACTTCCAATGCTAGCTACTTTGGAAAAAGAATCCGTTTCTAATCCAAAAACTCAATTTCCATAAAAAAATAAAATAAAATTGAGAGACAAAGTATCATATGTAGAGAAATATCATTTTCCTCATTTCACGAGGTTTAAATGCCCTAATGAAAAACATCCATTCCATGAGTCCAATTTGCAAGTAAAAAAGAGGCATTGTAGCTTGAAGAAAAATCCATTTAACCTCTGGGTAGTTTAGGTCCGGAGCACTTCATCCAGCAACCTTTCAAAGTAGCCATTTTGGTACTTTGTGGTTTTGGTAATTTTGCACTCTACCTCCCTACCTTCCAAAATTCCATCCAATTTGACAGAGAGTAAAAGCATCTATTTTGAGACTAGGCATGAGAAAAAGTAAGTCAAATTATAATATAACAAGACCAAAATACCTTTTTTCTTCATCTTCCCAGTTCCCCTAAACAATCTGAAAACCCCAGCAACCCTAACCTAACCTTAACCCTAACCAAGGAAGATGAAGAAGATGCAGAGGCAACAGCCACACCCCTCCTTCCACCCCTTGCCACCACCACCATCACGAACCACGCCCCCATCTGCTAGCTACTGCCTGCAACATTGCAACAAGCTAGCCAGCCAATCACCACAACCAAAGAGAAGTGCAACCGCCAGCCATCCCAGACCATTGCAGCCGGCTCTTTCCTTCTCTCCTGCCACCGTCATCACCCTGCCATTGCAGACACCTCACACCTCTGCATCCGACACCACATCCCATAACCATAACCTTCTCCTTCACCTACAGCAACCCAACCTCTATAAATGGCACAAACATCAACGATTGCAGCAACTTCAGTTAAACCTTTACATAGAGGAGGAGAAAGAAACAAATATATACAGAAATATCCAACATGCACACCAATAACGAATCTAAATGTGCATAGTTAGTTGAAATCACCCTAAAGTTGCACACGAAGTACAACACAAAATCAAATTTACGGTGATGGTTTCACCTGTTAGGAATAAGATTGTATAAATAATTATATATATTTGTAACTTTCACCCTGATACATACGAGGGAAAAGAGAAGGCAAAGAGAGTAATAAGGTCATTTTGCAGTTGCCATTATCATTCACTTTGCACTTTAATCCAAAATCAAAAGTCGCTAAAATACAGTTTCTAGACGTCAAGGGAGTAAAGTGCTCCGGGCCCAAACCACAAGAGGGTAAAGTCATTTTTTGCCCCTTTAAGTTATTCTATTTTATTCTTTGAGTGGGATAACAGATAAATAAAATGACCTTCAGAAAGGTAACTGTATTATTTAAATATACACAATTCTAAGGGTATTTTGTACATCTTTTTAAGGATTTTAACTTTTAGCAATGAATATTATCATAATTCAGATACTGCTCAATCATAGATGAGGCCGCTCTTTGGATACACTCCATTCCCAACTGATAATAATGCACGTCCTTTCAATTTTCAAATATTATGAATAACCACCATGTCCGGGGGTCAATCCCACCAAAGAGGGATTACTATGTGATGGTGATGACTAAAATAGTTCAAAACTACACATCCAGTACACTATTGAGACAGGCGGCATCTTTAAATATAATTGGAAGCATGGTCAGTTGGGGAACGACCCATTAAGGTTCAAAATAGAGGTATTAGGATATGTATCGGTGTTAGTAATACAACCATGTATTGGCTGATATGGAATTGGACATTATCAGCCAATATTTTGGCAAATATCTATAGGAGGTTCAAAATTCCAATACGTATCGGTCGATACTATACATATAGGCCAATATTTAAAAGCCTGCCGCCCATACAGATTGAATTTCATTACAAGTTTCATCGCCAACTTGCAGGAATAACACAGTCCCTATGATGCCATAAAGTGAAGTTGCTAACCGGCAGGAATGACAGTCCCTATGATGCCATCAAGTGAAGTTGAATACAGGTGGTATAAAGCTATTTGCGTTCGTCTTCAACCTCTACCTTTGATCTATTTGGCCAAATCATGTTACATCATTTATTTCATCTCCTAGCCAATTTGTGCACCCTCTCATTTCTCATAAAAGTATTTATTTATGTTTTGTCCCTTTCAGTCTCACTACTCATCCATCTCGACGATCATAGCTCAGTCAAAAAGGTTGGTGTCACAGTCAAAGAATCTGCTACTACCTTAAAATGTCACATTTAGAAATGCAAGTTCCAGAAAACAAGGTATACTTATCTATACACTAAACTTATGAATCCATATAACATTTCCATATTTCTTCTCCTTTTATTCATCATGTAATTTACGTGGCTGATATCAAATACTTAATAAGATGGATTTTCTAATGACTAGGATTTAGGATAGAGTAACAACACAGTAGATGGGCCTTCTCGGGAAGGAACCCGCTGAATGGAGCCAAATTATTCCCAATAGGAAAGTGAACGATGCCTCGATATCTACCACACTCAAACTAATCTTGAACTGGTACGACCCGATCATAACGTCAAGTTCAATTACTCCAACAGTCTGGCGGATGGAATTTTCGAATGCTCGTACCGTCATCGTCTTTCTCTTCATATCTCAATACCGCAGCCCCAGGGTCTTTACACTACTCAACATGCAAACATTCAAACCACTCCCATTATCAATCAACACTGCAGGTACTATCTGGGCCCGACAAGACACCAAAATAGAAAGCGAGTGTGTGTGGGTTGTCCTATCGGCGGGAATCTCACCATCAGAGAAATTTTTCACCCCAGGCACCATGATTTGTCTAACCAAGTTGGCCAGCCTTTCGAGAGTGATATAGCCTTGTACATGGGCCTTTTGCAGAACCTCAATCATTTGCTCTCGCTGATATTTAGAGGTTCTCAATAGATCAACACTTGAGATTTGCGCGGGAAACTTTTTCAATTGTTCCGCCGCATTCTACTCTGGTTTCTTGATTGCCTTGTGAAAAGCCTCTGTTGCTAGGTCTTTCTCTACTGCTTTCTCCTTTCCTTGATCCTTTTGTGGTTCTCTAATAGTTAGGTTTGAGCAACTGCAAAGCTCTGCAAAGTGGGGGCACGAAGGGACCTAATGTCGACTCCCTAACTCGAAGTAAAATCCCATCCTATAGCTTAAGGCCTGCTTAGGATCAGCGATAGTCGACCCGGTTTCGGAAGCATCAACTCCGTTCTTGTGGGCTTTTGAGGAGGCAGGGGAAATTGTTGGAATTCTATGAAAGAGTCTCGGGAGCCAGAATGCATGCCAGTTTTATACAACCAGGTGGAGTGGCACAAGATTTGGCTCTTAGCTTATGGCGAGACATTGATTCATGTATGTAGATTGTGAAGAAAACTATTTTACTTTAAATTAACCCTTCTTTTTTATCCAAATTGAGGTGGTGTGACTATGTTACTCTTGCCAGATTTAAATGTCATAAAATGCATTAATAGTTTTTACTCTAAGAGACGAACAACATAAAGAAAAGAAAAAAAGTCAAGTAGATTCGGAAAGAAAAGGGATAGTGAAACCCACTCTCACCTTTTCTATATATCCTTAGAAGTAAGACGAGTGTCCTACCTAATTCAATGATTAGAATAATGGAGAAAGGAGAGGTCTTCAAAAAAAACCCATACTCCCACTTCCTTCAATTTGAGATTTCCAAAAGGTGAGATTTCGCAACAAAAAATGGGGAGAACCATATCTATTCAAAGGAAATCTTTCGGCCTGCAGGAGAGGCATCTGACTTTCCTACTGACTGAATCAGTTAAAGGAGGTTTCTACATGAAAAGTTGTGACTCAGTGTCGGGGCGGGCGGGGGGGTTCATGACGAGTGGGCATGAACTATAACCAAACAAACAAAAGTAAACTAACCACGAATTCCTGAACCGTACAAGGAACCACCCTATATTCAAATTCATCAAGATTCATTTTTGGTTTCCTAGATGTAAAATGGTCTTTTCATGTAAGATAAAGCATTAAGCATGATGCTTTAAGTCATTTCGAAGCAAACACGTCATGGTACAAACATGGAGGAGTTACAGAAACAACTACATAATAGACATAATTAGGCATGCATGCTAGGTCCACATCCAAATGCTGGAACACATCTCCCACCTTAATTCAAGCGTTTCGTGTTTAATATAGGTATGTCACGCATTAGAACAATCTGCGTACATATATTCTAACGGAGCCCATTATCCTCAGCTTGTGATATGTTCGTAATCTTGGCAAACAACATCCATACTGAATGCTAAACAGTTTGTATTAGTACCTAACGTACAGCTCCTATAATTTCCAAGGGGAAAAATTACTGTTATCTGAAAACCCGATCTCCTACCCTAATTCAAGTGTTGTGTGTCTTATATAGGTATGTAACGCATTAGAACAATCCTCGTACATATGCTCTAATTGAGTCGACTTATCCTCAGCCTGTGATATCATGGGCTTCGCAAACAACATCCATTCTGAACGCTGAATGGAATGTATTACCACCTGACATACAATTCCTATACTTTCCAAGAAGAAAATTACTGTCATATAGCTGAAATAGTACAAAAATCATAGAACATAACGTTACACTCAATGGCACAGATTATCACAAACAGGTCCATAAATTGTCAAATCTCATTCAAAAACAGCAAAGCAAGAGAGGATCACAATTCAAAATTCAAGCTGTCACTAAACTAGTATAAAATTGTCATACAATGGGAATTCTCTAGGCGTACCAGGGAATTGCAAGGGTGCTGAGACCTCATTTTGTACATATCTATGTAAATTTATTTTCCTTCAAGGCACACACTCGAGATATTCCTATATACCATCCAAAACAAAAACATAAGATTTACAAGAATCATACCTCAAGAAGTTGGTCATAATTAGACTTCAGCAAGTTGATTTTACGCTCACAATAATCTTTTCCTCCCACCATCGTTTTCTGATTAAAAGACAATGAACAAAATCGAGTCAAGACATGGATGTGAACAGATGTAAAGTTGGAAAGAAAATTGTGCATTTTGCATTAACCTTTGAGATTGTTTGTCAGTGTTGGCCTCTCACTGCCATGTGTATTTCGATGTCATCTCCTACTCTCTATTGTGATAGTAGAGTTCGTTACAACTCACAACAGTGTTTTGCTCAAATGGACGAAGTATATATAGAGATTAATTGTCATTTTTTTTTGTCAACATCTTCAATTGGGTATCATTGATCCGCCATTTATCTCCTCATCCTTGCAACTTGTAGACATATTCACAAGGACTCTTAGTTCTGTTCACTTTCGGTTCTTTCTTAACAAATGTTGTTTGGGCTTACTATTCATGAGTTTGTTTTTTGTACACATTTTTTAGTAGTCATTAGGTTAATTAAGGACTGATCTTTAATCATGTAATTATAGTTTGTAAGAGAATGATAGGGATGGCACTGCTCATATGGGTAGTGTCCAGAAGAGCAGTAGGGAAAGCATTTAGTTGCAGGATACGTCTTAAGGAGGAGCCATCCTGCTAGAATGCAAAAGAAAAAAATTGATACCTAAAGACTAGACTCGAATAAAACTAGAGCAGAAGAGGTAGAAACATCAAGACAGCCTTCCCACAAATGTGTGTACTACTTTCTGTTGACCTCACTAACTTCAACAGCTCCTTCCCACAAACTAATTGATAGCACAACTGTTACTGGTTCAAGAGCAGCTACTCAATTTGAAAGCCTCAAGTGAAGCCCAAGGGGCCAAAGAGTGAATAAATCTTTTTGGTCTAATATGGTAACTATTCTAATATATTAGGAGTAATTTATAGAAATATTTAGGTTGTATTAATATTTCCTTTTCATTTATTTTATATGAACTCGGGAACAGTGTTGAGTGTAGATATGAGTGTAAGAGTCAAATTCATTTGATTGTCCTATGAGGGGCACTAAAACAACAAAATATTCATATTCCCTTTTTTTTTTCTAGCATAAATAGTGTATACAATATTCCATATAGCAATTCATGTATAATATGAAAGCAAGTATTGAGGGGGATCAAGTTCCAATCAAAGCCACGTGAAGCACACGTAGAAGGCCGTACAGCACAGCAGTCCACGTCAGCTCGACACGTACCTCGGCGTATCGATATTAGCTCGGGTAATAGACCGAGCTATACGGTGGCATATCCGAGCTCCAGAGACTTCAAGACGAAGGGCCCGAGCTCGGCGAGGGTTCGGCCCCAAATCCCAAAGCCACAGTGCTCGGCACCATTATGAGAAATGTTCGGCACTCATAGCCGAGCAAGGCAAGACGCTTGAACCCTGGGCCAGGCTGGATGGCCGACATTGAAGATCGTGTCCCATAATATGTGTATCTGGGAAGTGATATGAAGACAAAAGATTAGTTGTAAATAAGCTCATTCAGGGGCTAGGGTATCAAATAGGGATGGCCTAGCTCTAGCCCAAGTTAGGCCTGTAGTTTAGCCCAAACTAGATCTGAATACTGATGAACATCTCGACTTGACAAAAGGCACTTGCAGAGAGATCTTGCAGAGATATTTAATGATGGCACTGATGAGTCACCATCAAACTATTAATTGTTATGCATTGATCAGAAAGAGGAAGTACAACCCGACCTGCTCGAGTCGGGTCGGACTCCACAAACGAGTCAAGTATATTTCTACCTATAAATAGCCAACAATCTGAGACTGAAAAGTATGCTCTCTGGACTAAGCCAAAACTCTGTCAAATTTCTCTTTAAAGTTCTTCTTTCTCTCTAAAATTTCTTGTCTGACTTGATCGTCGGAGGGTCTACCGGTATAAAGTCACCAGTGGGCATCTCACCTCTTGCTTGTGCAGACGTACACGTGGCATTCACCCCCGACATTACAGCCAGCTTGGACGGGACCATTAGATCCCAATCCTGATCCTCTACAATTTGGCGCCGCCTGTGGGAATTTCTCGAGCACCTCCATGGCTAGTCGGGGGAATCACGATCTTGAAGAGCTGAGAGAACCACGCGCACCACGCGCAAAAGCGTCACATGCAACTCAACGTAGAAGAAGGCACCCTATACCCTTGGAGGTCCACGTTGGTAGAGCCAGGGTCGACCAAAGGAGAGAACGGACCCATATAGGGAGCTCTCGCGAGACAACGCCATCTGGAGGGGGCTATCATCCACGTTTCACAATGCAACAGATGCCAGAAGGATATCAGGATGAGCTGAACAGGAGGGACCAACAGCTGGTCAGGCTCCAACAAGAGCTCCACGAGATGAGGGCACGAATGAACTGGCGCTCGCCAAGAGCTCGGTCAAAACGAGAAGAGGCCAACCGTGAAAGATCCGACTGTGATTGGAGGAGAGACGTTGCTCGGCCTCAGGCAAGCTATGGCTCGAGGAGAGAACCTCAACCTGATCGGCGTGAAGAGAACCGACAAGTGGAGGACCCTGAGAAGAGTCGCGTCTCATGCTCCAAAAGGAATAGACAGGGCCAAACACATACCTCCAGCAACACCCATGAACCAACCGAGCGCCGTAGTGAGCAGAAACGGCAGGCTGGACAAGACGTTGGGCGTGCGGAGGAGAAAGAAGAGCTCAAGAAATGGTTAAACCTCTAACTCGAGGGGAGATTATAGTCGGCCACAGGGAGGTCGGCTCAGGACGTAGCTCGGAGGGCCCTGGAGCATATATCTGCCTCCCCATTTACTAGGGAGGTGGGCGGGGCTGATCCACCCAAGAAGTTCCAAACTCCCAAGTTCAACTTATATGATGGGAAAACTGACCCTATGGGTCATATTCGACATTACAGACAGATGATGGCGCTCTGGAGCGGAAACGATGCCCTGATGTGCAAGATGTTTCCATCTAGCTTGGGCGAAGTGGCTTTGCGTTGGTTCGACAAACTCCCAGCTGGGTCAGTGGGAAGCTGGAGACTGCTCGCCGAGCTGTTCGCGGCAAGGTTCATCACGAACAGTCGTCAGCCCAAGGAGATAGATTCTTTGCTCGGTTTGAGAAAGGCCGAGAATGAAGGCTTGAGGTCTTATGCTCGGCGATACTGGGAGACCTTCAATGATATAGATGACTATAACGAGCAGCTAGCCGTGGCCTCCTTCAAGCTCGGGTTGGAGAAAGCCCACAAATTAAGGCACTCGCAGACCAAGAGGCCTGCTCAGAGCATGGCCGAACTGATGTTAAGAATCGAGCAACACTCCAAAGTCGAGAAGGATATGGGAAGCGTGAATGAGGCCCCTGCCCAGGAAGCACAGAAGGAGATCCGAGCAGAGAAGAAGGAGAACAAGAAGGCCAAGAAGAGGCCTGATCTAGAAAAAGGGCGCCAGAGGCCCAATGAGGTGTATGAAGTAGCCAGCACAGTGTTAAAAGAGCCCATTCACAAGCTCCTTAACCAGATCAAGAACAAGCCATGGTTCGTCTGGCCGCCCAAAATGTTCACTGACCCGAGCAAACGAGATGACAAGAAGCACTACGCGTACCACAGAGAGCACGGGCATTACACGGACCGCTGCCAAACCTTCAAGAGGTTCTTGGAGGAACAAGTGAGAGCAGGGAATCTCGGGCAGTATATCGACAAAGAAAAGACCCGGGCCGAGCTGCATGCTCGCGCCAAGCAGGGAGGAGCAGTCGAAGAACCAGTGGGAGTAATCAATGTCATTCATGCAACCCCTAGGCTTGAGACATCGAACGAAGCAAGGGGTCAAAACCGAAGGAAGGCTCATCGTGAGGTTATGCAGACTCAACCCGAGCAGGGTCCCTCGAGCAAAAGAAAGTATCCGAGCAGCAAGTTCTTGGCAGGAGACTTGACTTTCATTGATGCCGACCTAGAGGGGATTGAGCACCCTCACAACGACGCGCTCGTTATAACCCTCCGAATTGGGAAGTATGACGTGAAGTGTATCCTAGTCGATCAAGAGAGCTCGGCAGAGGTGATGTATGCCGACCTCTTCTACAAGTTAGGGCTCACGAAAGCGGACTTGTAGAAATGTCATACCCCATTGGTCGGGTTCAACGGTCAGCCCACCCTACCAATGGGAAGGATCACACTGCCGGTCAGGGCAGGCTCCGAACTCAGAAATATTGAATTTTTTGTGGTAGATATACCAACCCCCTATAATGCCATAATGGGGAGGACATGGCTTCATCAGCTTAAAGCTATTCCCTCACCCTATCATCGAGTTCTGAAGTTCCCAACTGCCAGGGGGGTGGAGTCTATCAGGGAAGATCAGGCAGCGGCCATGCAATGTTTTATGGCTGCCATCCGAGGACAAGCAAGCTCGTCTAAGGAGGAGCAGATGTGCGTGCTCGAAGTGCAAGACAAACCAGTCCTAGAGGACGTTGGGAGAAAGCCAGCAGAGAAAGTCGTGGAGCCTCTAAAGAAAGTCATGCTCGGCGGTGATGACCCGGACCGTTTCTTCCTGGTCGGCTCCAATATGGCCGAGCAAGAGGAGACCAACCTGGTAACATTCCTCAGAACGAATGTTGAAGTATTCGCTTGGACTCCCTATGAGATGCCGGGCATTGATCCCGAGGTGATACAACATCAGTTGAATGTCAATCCTACATGCAAGCCCATTGTTCAGCGTGAGAGGAGGTCCTCGGCTCAGCATGCAAAGAGGCCGTGGCAGAGGAAGTCGAGAAGCTGCTCGAGGCAGGGGCAATCGGGGAGGTGCAATACCCCCAATGGCTGTCCAACACTATGGTCGTAAAGAAGAATGGGAAGTGGAGGGTCTGTGTTGATTTCACCGACCTCAACAAAGCCTGCCCCAAGGATTCGTTCCCACTTCCCAAAATTGATCAGCTCGTGGACTCAACCGCTAGACACGGAACCATGAGTTTTTTGGATGCCTATAGGGGCTACCACCAGATAGCTTTAAGCCCAGATGATCAATAGAAGACCAGTTTCATCACTCCCAGAGGATTATATTGCTATAAGGTTATGCCCTATAGTCTGAAGAATGCAGGGGCAACCTACCAAAGGTTAGTAACCAAGATATTCAAGCCTATGTTAGGTCGGAACATCGAGATTTACATTGATGATATGGTGGTGAAGACTGAGCAAGAGCGAGACCATTTGGCCGACTTGAGCAGTGTATTTGAGGTGCTGAAAACCTACAAGCTGAGACTCAACGCGTCAAAATATGCATTTGGCGTACAATCAAGCAAGTTCCTGGGGCACCTGATCAGTAGAAGAGGCATCGAGGCAGACCCCGACCAGATAGCTGCAATTCAGAACATACAGCCCCCAAAGGCTGTTCGGGAGATACAGCGATTGACTGGGATGGCAGCAGCACTGAACAGATTCATCAGCCGATCATCATATAAGTGCCATCATTTCTTTCAATTGTTGAAAAAGGGTAAGAATTTTGTCTGGGGGTAGGAGTGTGATCAGGCGCTCCAAAATTTGAAGGAGTACCTGACCTCGGCTCCTCTTCTCTCCAAGCCCTTATTTGGGGAAGAGCGATACATGTACCTTGCATTGTCCGAACACGCGGCCAGTGCCGTCTTGCTCAGAATGAATGCTGCTGAATAGCTCCTGATCTACTATGTCAGCCACACCTTCCTCGATGCCGAGACCAGATACCTGCCCTTGGAGAAGCTAGCACTAGCCCTGGTCATGGCATCTTGAAAGTTGGCACAGTACTTTCAGGCCCACAAAATCATTGTGTTAACTGCACACCCGCTCAAAGCCTTGCTACGCCGAGCAGACCTCTCAGGAAGGATTGCCAAGTGGGGAGTAGAGCATGGAGAATATGACATTGAGTTCAGACCTCGAACAGCAATAAAGGGGCAAATCTTAGCCGATTTAATCGTCGAATTCTCCAAGCCAAGTTCTTTACTCAACTCGGACCCAACCACACTCGAGTCCGAGCTGGGGGGGAAGGATGACCAGGCAGCAGGAAAGCAAGATAGAGAAGAGAATGGGGCATCCAATGCCAAAACCCAATCAACAGCTCTGCAAAGGTGGAGGTTATTCACTGATGGTGCTTCAAACCAGAAAGGCTTTGGGGCAGGAGTGGTCCTCATCTCTCCCGACGAATCCGTAATAGAACACTCAATAAGGTTGGGATTCGCAGCCTTCAACAATAAAGCCGAGTATACGAAGCACTGCTCGCAAGACTAAGAAGTGCCGAGCTCCTGGGCATAAGAAAGTTGAAAATTTTCTGTGATTCCCAGCTGGTGATGAACCAGATGGCTGGACAATACAATGCGAGAGATGATAGGATGGCTGCTTACTTGTCCATAACACTCGAGCTGGTTAAGGGCTTTGAAGAAGTACAGATCGAGCAAGTCAGCCGAGAAGGGAACTCCCACGCTGATGCCCTAGCTGCCCTAGCCTCAGCAACTGAGCTCGGGCTAAAGAGAACAGTGGAAGTACAGAAGCAGGAGAGCTCGAGTATTGACACTCTTGCTCGGCAAGTATGTGCCATCGAAGAAGATCAGGTGCCGAGCTAGATGGACCCCATCGTCAAATTCCTCATCAGTGGCCAACTCCCAGAAGACAAGAAGGAAGCACACAAGATCATACACAAGTCTGCACGTTTCTGGCTATCTCCTAAGGGTCAGTTATATAGAAGATCTTTCGCAGGGCCCTATCTACTATGTGTTCATCCGAACAGGGTCCAAGACTTTCTGTTCGAGCTCCATGAAGGGATATGCGGGGGCCACACTGGGGGAAGATCTACGGCACACCGAGCAATGAGCCAGGGCTATTGATGGCCCTACATGCAGAAAGATGCCCAAGCATATTCGCAAAAGTGTGAGAAGTGCCAGAGATTTTCTCCCTTGCACAAGCAGCCAGCCGAGGAGCTTAGCCCGATCACCAGCCCATGGCCCTTTGCTCATTGGGGACTGGATATTGTTGGGCCTTTGCCTAAGGCACCTGGCAATAGAAAGCTCCTAATTGTAGCTACAGACTATTTTTCCAAATTGGTGGAGGCTGAGCCCTTGGCTAACATTAGGGATGTGGACGCAAAGAAGTTTTTATGGAAGAACATCGTCACCAGATTTGGTATTCCACAAGCCATAATTGCAGACAATGGGAAACAATTCGACAACAACTTGTTCAAGACATTCTGCTCGGGCCTAGGCATAAAAATTTACTTCTCAACGCCTTCATTTCTCCAGAGCAATGGCCAAGCAGAAATCTCGAACAAAACACTTCTTTCAGGACTGAAGAGAATATTAGAGAAGTCCAAAGGAAAGTGGGCAGACGAACTCCCCTCCGTCCTGTGGGCCTACCGAACAACTCCTAGAAGCTCTACCGGGGAGACACCGTTCGCCATGGCCTATGGCTTAGAAACAGTCATCCCTTTGGAGGTCGACGTGCCAACCATCAGAACTGAAGCCTTCGAGTCCGGGAATAACGATCTCAGCATTGCTCGAGACCTGGACCTGGTTGAGGAAAGAAGAGAGCAGGCTCTGATCAAGCTGGCGTCCTATCACCAACAACTTGCAAAGTTCTACAACAAACGGGTGAATCAGAAGAGCTTCCAAGTCGGCGAGCTGGTCCTCAGAAGGTCCTCCTTATTACAAAGGACCCCCTTGACGGCAAGCTAGGTCCGACCTAGGAGGGCCCATACAAAGTCACGTCAGTTACTGGCACGGGAGCATACAGGCTTGTGGATATGGAAGAAAAGCAAATCCCTAGGCTATGGAATACATAGAATCTGAGGAAGTTCTATCATTAAAGTCTCAAATGTACATTTGTTTGGGATAATGAATAAAGAGAATTTTTCGACAAGTTTGTGCATGATCAAAGACATCACAAAAAGTCCCGGTGACTTCGAGTCACACCTGGGCAAGAAAGTCCTACCTCGGCTAGGCAGAAAAGTCCTGGCGACTTCGAGTCACGCATGGGCAAGAAAGTCTTAACTCGGCTAGGCAATAGCCGACCTCGATAATTAAATATAGCCTAAGTAGCTACGCTAATGGTGCCATCAAGCTCGGCAGGGCCCAACTACCCGAGCTCGGTTAGTCGTGCAACAAACCTAGTAAAAGTGCCTGCGAGGTAATTTTGAGATTTCTACATCTCATTCCTGCGTCACAAGGGGGCGTGCTCGGCAAATCGTAAGGTTTTGCTTGATCAAGAAGACTTGCTCAGTTATATTACAACTTGAATTAATTGACGATGTTCGGGTGATCTTGTGAAGTTGTTAACCATCTTAGCTCGGTGTAATCTCAATATGATTAGAGACTGCGCGGCGTAGTCATCTCCGGCCTTGTCGTAGCCTTCGTTGAACTTCGCCTGGGCAGTTTGAATGTTAAGCTCTTGAAGACCGGCATAAGCCCGCTGCAATGCAGCCTCGGACTTCCTGAAATTCTCGAGTTGTGCGAGCACAGAAGCCAAGTTAGCTTCGTGCTCCTTCAATGAATCCGCTGCCCTCGAGGCCAGGAGCTCGGCATCCTCTTTAGCTTTGATGGCCGAGACACTTGTGCTTAGAGGACCTTGATGTCCTCCTTGCTCTTCAAGGCTTCGGTGTACAAGAGGTTGTACTTCTCCTGTACCTTCCTGCACCGATTAGAAGCCTCGATGCCCATTTGCAGGCCCTGCGCAGTGAGAAAATGTATTAGCTAAGCAAATAAAAACGTGGAGAAACGAAACAAGTACTGAGAGCTCGGGAGGATCACTTACCACAATGATGTGCTGGGCGGCTTTTTTGGTCAGCGCGGCGTCAGAGATGGCCGCATACTCTGTCTTGTCCTTGGGCAGGCACAAGCTCTTGGCCAATGCCCAGCCCACATTATGGCTCTCCTGCACCGAGTCATTAACGGTGAGGGCCCTGCCGCGGTAGGTGGGGGAGAAAGATAGGATGGATGCCTTTGTTACCTTGGCAGCCCCAGAGTTGCTCAAAACATGGGGGTAGAGGCTTCCTCAATGCGGCGCATGATCTGTCGATCGGCAGTTTGCTGTGCTGGGGCCCTTTTCCTAGTCTGCGGGGCAACCGGAGGAGGGGGAATTGGTTCAGCCACAGGGGTCGTCTCCGCCTGGACGGTTGTCTATGTGGTTGCTGTGGTCGGTGCTACTGGCAAGCTCGGTCCGCCCGAGGTTGTCGAGCCGAGCAGAACGTCCAAAAGGTCCCTCCTCGGCTTGTCTGGGCCTTCAAGGGAGGAACGGCTTCTGGAAGTAGATCTTGAAGGTCGGTGCCTGGTTGTTGTACTAGACGTGGAGGCCATGTTGCTCTGGCCTTCCTCAGCCTGTTCGTCCTCAACCCGGACAATTCGAATTCCGAGTTCATCAGGACGGCTGGGGGCGCCGTTGAATGGGCGTCTGAATGACCTCACCTCTTTATCCCAGTCAAGGACTTGCCAGAGGTGGTCAATATTAATCCTCTCGTCCCTCCTGTCTTTTCTGTCTCGAGCAGCGGTGGTGTTACAATAGACAGCTGTGAAAGAGAACAAAACGTACAACAAATTAAGATCAGTTAGAACGGCTTGTATTCATATGCTCAGAACGTATAAATGAAGACAAAAGGAACTACAGGGCGGAGCTCAGCTACCTGGGGAGCCCGAAATCACTGGGCACAGCCTTGCCCGAGGATTGTGGACGCCAGGGCCGAGCTGCCAGTTGCCCCCGACCACGACGAAGTCCTCTAAATCTCCCTTGTGGGAGTTCTTCAAGTCCAGCACGATTTGACGGCCTTCCTTGGTTTTGAAGTAATATTTGTTGATGCCCCGGGCAGTCTCTGCTATGGAGTAGCAATACTGAATCTCCCGGATACCAAGGTTGATGCCCATATAGCGATTCAATAGGACTATCCACATCAAAATTGAAAAAACATTGGGGGTGAGCCGTGCCGGGCACAACCGGTAGAACGCCAGAGCCTCCCTAATGATGCTCGGGAGGGGAAACTCCAGCCTGGACTCCAGAAGGGCCACAAGAGGAAAAACAACTCCTCCGGGCTCTTTTATAGTCCAATGTTCTTGCTCGGTTGCCTGACGTATGGTAACGTCTGCGAGGATTGACCTAGCTCGGCGGAGCTCAGCCAAAGCCGCCGGAGAGTCAATATAACGAACTAACCGACCCATTTCTTCAAAAAAAAAATGCAGTTTAGTTTCTTTGCATTGTTTTCGAAGGGTGAGGAAGCACTGCCAACGGCATCGCTACCATCAATGGCGGCAGCACCGTAGCATCAATTTTAGACAAAGGAAAGGACTGATCCTTTCATCATGAATATGATGAAGAGGGCTGAATACGGGAGCCAAATAGCCAAACAGCACCGCCGTGGACCACGGAGGTGGTACGGCGGCAACGGCAAATACGCCACAAAACAGAAATTTAAAGGAAAGAATACAAAAGAGATTCAGGACTTACCCAAAAGAAGCAATGCAAAGAGGTCCCAGAGGTCGCTGTTCCAAAGAAAGTGTATGCCGAAGATGGTGGGAGCTATCGCCGAGAATCGCCAAAAGAAGAAGAAAATGCGAGGGTTCGTAAAAGAGGAGAGAAAAAGGGGACTTCCCCCTTTTTATACTCTCCCTTCAGCTCCAAACGAAGCGCCAACAAACGGCGTCTGGGGCAGTGTGCGTCGTGCGTATTAAATGAGGAGTTAATGCTCCCCGAGCTGTAATGTTCCGAGATACAGAACACAAGCGCTATATTCCGAGTAAGATCACCCTTCGAATTATCTAGAGAGGCTACAACGGTGCTTGGACTCAGTGACCCGAGTTTCCCAACGGCCATAAACTCAAATGATTGACATTTAGTGATTGCGACGGCCAACATTCCTGTGCCGAAGGTACAGTTGGCGCCGTACGCATTCAATGCGCACAATAAATGCGCCGCAGCACCAATAGGGTGCTGCCGCGTGGCAGAAATGACCATTGGCTTGTGAGGAGGCAAAGGGACGGTACATCAGCGAAGCTTGTTCAACAAGCCTCCCAATCAAAAGACGAGACTACAAATCGAGCAAGGACATCACATCACCCTCCAGCTGCTCGAGTCCCGAGCAACTGCAAGATGATGGGGGCAATTGAGGGGGATCAAGTTCCAATCAAAGCCACGTGGAGCACACGTGGAAGGCCATACAGCGCAGCAGTCCACGTCAGCTCAGCACGTACCTCAGCGTATCCATATTAGCTCGAGTAATAGACCGAGCTATACAGTGGCATATCTGAGCTCCAGAGACTTCAAAACGAAGGGCCCGAGCTCGGCGAGGGTTCGGCCCCGAATCCCGAATCCATGGTCACAGCCAGCTTGAGCGGGACCAGTAGATCCCAATCCTGATCCTCTACAAGTATAATTCTATATTAAACTCAAATTACTAAATATGTTTGCTAAGTGAATGTCTAATTGAAAATATATACATATATCCCATACTCTTATTCAAATGTCAATTGTCTAACATGAGTACTTTGTAGCCTATAAATAAAGTGGCTTGCATTGTAGTTAGTAGTTACGGAGTTAATAAAAAAGAGAGTATTTGAGAATTAAGGTTGCGCCCCCTTGTGTGCTTCCTCCCTCCTCTTCCCCTCTTTGGTCAACATCAATTTAATGTTAGAGTTTAGTGTCACGGGCCAAAAGTTTGACCCTACTTGCGCTCTATGTGGCACTTTCGCAATGCACCCCGAATGCTTAAGTCAGTCTTTCTCACACGAACAACCACACCAAAGACTTAGATAAACAAAACTCCGCTATACAAAAAATACATGTGTACAAGGATTTACAAAGATACTTCTCTCACCCTCAATTATTAACAAGCTCGTAAACTCACACTTGACACTCAACACTCTAAAGAGCCTAAAGAGCCTATTATGGAACACTCCCCCGAGTGCCCCACCCACTCTCACCTTAGAGAGCTACCCTTTGAATACTCACCCCTAGTGCTCTCCTATTTTGGAGTAATTCTAATACTCTCTCACTCTTTGAAGCAATTCTAATGCTCTCTAACTCCTTGGAGCATCTCCAAGTGCTCACCCCCTCAAATGAGGTCACACACCCTTATATAGCCTTTCAACTTCTCAATGGATGGCTAGGATTAATTCGATCCCATGGCTACAATTCACTCTCCAAAACATTCCTAAAAAATATCCAAACTCTCTCAACTCTTTTCCCCTTTTCTAGAATGCTCCACACTTTTCCAAAACATGATAGAGTCTTCCACAACCTCCTAGGGTCTCTTAGGATCTTCCAAGATGCTCTAGAAGATTTTGGAACTTTCGAGAATACTCTAGACTCTTCAAGATTTTTCCACAATCTGGATCCTTCCGGTATGATCTAAAATCTTCCAGGAAGCCTCCATCGCCTTGAATTGCCCTTATCTAAGCTTCCAGCGCCTCGGCAATTCTCGGGCCGTGACATTAGTTCTCTCTCCTATGCTAGTGACCTGACGGCCAACATGATTTAGGTTATGAAAACAACTTTATCGACCATCCACCCTCTGCCGTTTCCAATACTACATGAACAAAACAGTTTCAAAAAACACTGCAAAAATGCATTTATACGCATAATTTTCATTTAATGTGATTTC
>JAOTRH010072192.1:0-17795 GCA_034768845.1 Heliamphora exappendiculata | reverse complement strand
ATATGTATGTATATATTAAAATTTCACACGCGCTTACATGTTTTGTGTGGCAAGAGCCAGCGCCTTCACATATCAATTAGGGTATTCACTTGAATATTCAGAAATTTTTAATTTTTGTACACACACACATATATATATATATAGATTATTCGTATTTGTACTAGTAATTAAAAGGATTGAACACCTTATCAAAAGGCTTGAATACTCTACTTAAATATTTAAAATACTCAATCAAATAATCACATACAAAAGATGCATTTTATGGTATTAGTAACGAGATTGTTATGCAATGATTTCAAAATATGATAACTTGTCGAGATTAATTATAAAAGTCCATCTATTTATAAGTTTCTTGCGTGAAGATAATAGTATCATTATATTAAATTTATTTTATTTTTTTAGATATAAGCTGTTTAAATTAATTTGACTGTATATCCTAAACTATATTTCTGAACCACCACGGGAAAGAGAGAGAGAGAGAGAGATGGATGAAGAGTTGAAGACACTTGAGAGTTTAGTGTGACAATATTAATTACCACGTCAATAACTCCCAAAACAACCACCGTAAATAACACAGAAACCATCAAAAAAAGAGAAAGCTAGAAAGGAAAACACTCTGCAAAGATGAAAGAAAAACATTAATTTGCATAGACAATTAATCGCTGATTAAACCAAAGATAGAGACTCAGATTAGTCAGAGTTTATTGGCAACAGACTCTAACTAGTTAGTGTCTTAATTTTTGTCTGTGTCTGTAGTTTAATCGGTAATTGGTTATTTGTGTACATAACACTGCTGAAAATGAAAAAAAAAGAAAGAAAGAAAGAGAGAAAGAAAGAAAGAGCAGAAGATGGAAAAAAATAGCCATAAAGACTCGAAACAGAGTCCATTGCCGTTCTGTGACTTGCCGGTTCGCCAGGTCTTAGCCAACTTACGCTTCTGCAACCATTAATCTGGAGGAATTAAGCTGGATGGAGGTTATAAATGGCTAAGCACACAAGGCCCCAGAGTGTGTATGAATTTGGAGGATGCCATTTGAATTTTGGAGTCCAACCCTCTCCCCAATATGCCCTGCTTTTCAACGCCATTAATGGATGAATTCATCTGATATTTACTCTTTAAGTTTCCCCATATATCCATCCCAATGACCTCTCACAAAAGCCAGTGCAGAAGTTCCTCTCTAAACCCTGCCTTTAAATAGCTGATGATTAAGCTTTGTTTGGACTAAAGGGTTAGGAAGGAAAGTGAAATATTTAGAAGGATGGAATTTTAGTATATTATGATTGGATTGTATTTAATGAGAGAAAGAGAAGGACATAGAGGTGTTAGAAAGGGACAGAGTACCAACATTTTCTATGCACTTCACTTTTCTTTGGTTTTTCTCCAAAATTCTAATATATAATATATTCTTTTATTTATTTTTAAAATTTTTATATATCCATTTGTGCATTCTCTTTCTTTTATAATTATTGTCTAACCAAACAAAAGAAAAAAAAATTCTTTTCCTCTTGCATTTTCCTATCTTTTTCTTTTTCCTATTATAACTATTTTTTTTCCCTTCATTTTCTCTCCTATCCAAACGAAAGCTAAGTAAACCCCTTTTGTAATAAAAGTAAACCACTAGATTTATTCTAATCTTTTTGAAGTTTTTTATTTTTAAGTCTTAATTCTTTATTTTTCTATTCTCTTAAATGAGAGAAGTTAAGCATGAAAATAAGAAAATATAATTTTAGTTTATTAGCTTATTTTAACAGTACAAAAATATAAAAAAATACTAAAGGTAAAATTAGACAATATAAAATAAAAAAATAAATAAATTATTATCTAAAATGGTACAATATCAACAAAAAGTGAATAAGACTATTCTGTCATTATCCAAATTTCTTTTAGAATTCACCAATAATTTCTTTTTTTAGTAGTTAAGTTGAAAAAGAAGAGATAAAAACCTCAGAATTCGAACCCTAAATGCACGTGAGGCAAGAACAGCTCGGTCCTCTGAGCTGCACCTACGCATAGACCACCAACAAAGTTGCTTGGTCTAAAAATGCTCACAATGTGTGTACTATTTCTAGTTCAATGACAATCTTACCCTTGACCTAACATGATTTTATATTCTTCAGTTCTAGAACTAGATTATGTAGATGTTTGGCATCGTTTAAAGAAATAGTTTGTAGATTATAATTTTTTAAGAAGTTGTGTTTGTTTGATAAATATATTATGCTATATCTAAAATAGGAAAAAAAAAATTTATAGCATAAGTTATGAATGTTTGGTAGGTGTTTGGTTGAGCTTTTAGAGTCAGTTTTTAGCTTAATTTCTGCAACTAATTTTAACATTAAATTATAGCTAAAACTAGTTATTTGTAGAATAAGAAATAATTGTAGCTTATAATAGAAGTTATAATTTATAAGTTATTATTTTAAATAATATCAAATACCACCAAATATTATAACTTATTATTAAAACGAATAGTAAAAAGCTAAAAATTGATCAAAAAAACTTGGTCAAACACCCCAACCATGCCTCTTAAATTATATAGGTCTAAACCACCCGACATATATTTATATCATCCTATTGATATTTTAATTGAGCGAGATAAATGGGAGAGAGAAAAGAAAAGATGATAAGAGCAATTATTCATTGATTTTGGAGCAAATTTAAGTTACATTCCATCCTAATAGTTATTGGTCCATATAGTAGGATTCATTACTCTCATATTAGTACTTTATTTAACATATAATAAGCTATCATGCATTCACGGAATATATATAAAGAATGTTTAAAAAAATACTAAATAATTATTCAGATGATGGGTTAATAATCGCGTCGGTAGAGGTTAAATTCGTAAATTAATCATTAATGGTCCTTCCTAGCTTTTCAGTGAGCGGATTTCTTGGAAACTTTTTCAGCCATTAAAGGATATATATTGATCTAGATCCACATAAAAAAGAAAAGGTACATGCCCATATGACCTACTTTTCTTAGTGCATGACTTTGGATTATTGCAGCCCTTTTTTTAAAATCTCTATAGTGTTATATCTATCAGTGAATCCACTAACTCATATGCCCATCTTCAACTTTTCTCCTACTCCAAACCTTCTAAATGATTTCCCACTAATCCCATATTAGTTAGGTGACAGCCAACCCAAGCTGTCGACTGCTTGTGGGTTTTGATACCAAAGCAATTACCAATTATTATTTTTTGTTATTATTCTTTTTTATTTTTAACACATAAAGAACTTACATTATCTTAATATAAGGGTGAAAAAATAAAAATCACCCCAAACCACCATAAATAAATAAAAATCACCCCAAACCACCAGAGGCTTGAACCCGCAACCTATGAGAAGTTGAGAAAATGCCAATTACCAAGTAAAAATAATACATAATCGCGCATGTTACAGTGGATGATATATATTGGCCCCGTTTGGGTAATTTTATTTATTTATTTATTGATTTATAAGCTAAAAAATAAGCCACGTCGTTTGGGTAGCCAAATAAGTCAAAAATCAAATAAGCAAATAAACAAATAAACTTGTTTGGGTAGACAAATAAGCAAATAAACAAATAATAAAATAAACTCGTTTGAATAGCCAAATAAGTAAATAAGTAAATAAGCAAATGTAGCCAAACGAAGTGGCTTAAATATTTTTTAGCTTATTTGCTAATAAACAAATAAGCTAAAAAATAAGTATATGTGGCTGTATGAATATGTGGCAGTTAAAAATATTATAAATAAATAAGTGAATTATATATACTGATTCTGACAGCCACATATACATGCGGTGTATCATACATTTTAACATGCAGTGCATATAGTATTACTGATTACCAATTCTAAGGGAGTAACTACCTCATGGGCGAAGGAAGTCATGGTTCTCCTCCAATTTTTTGAAAATGATTTTTGAGTTTTATATTTAACAAATATTTTTACAATACATTTAAAATTTTAATTTTTTTATTAATCTTCTATTTTGTGTGTATTTCATAATATATAATGAGATTCCCAATAATTACTCGTAATACATCAAGGTGGGGGAATAGGAGGAATATGATAATTATGACCCTGGCCTAAATTTTAGAAATTTTGTTTATTATTATTTTTTAATTAATTTTATTGTTTAATAAAAAATGTTTACTTTTTTCAAATCATCTCTATACAATAAAACAAAACAATAAAAACTTTTCAAATCGCCTCAAACGAATAAGGACAATTCCAATTTTAGAGCCTTTCTAATTCTTCAGATTATTCTGATCTCATGACCGAGCAGGTCTCAAACAAATAGGGGCTATTTCAACCCATAAAACATTTTTAGTTCTTGAGATTATTCTAATCTTCATGGCTGAACTGAACTATAGAAAGAATGGAGTACATCAATTGGAATCGTAACAAAAATGAATATTGGCGTATTCATTGATTGTACAAATTTGGGGGTACAAGGTGCTTAATGATAAAACACTCTTAGATTGGCCAAATATGATGGCCGAGGTACTTCTCTTCCATCCATATCTACAAGATAGTATACCATTGGACCTGCGACTAATCGAACCTTGTAAGGTCCCTCCCAATTTAGCCCTAGCTTCCCGTCCCCTGGTGCTTTCGTGTTTTTGGTAACTTTCTTGAGGATTAGATCTTCGGGGTTGTACTTTCTTAATTTGACCCTCTTGTTGTACTATGTAGTCATTTCATGTTGGTAGGATTTGATTTTGAGCAATGCTTTCTCCTGTCGTTCCTTGCCTAAGTCTAAGTTCCTGGCTAACACATGTTTATTCCCTTCCAAGTTATACTCATTAGTCCTCATGGTGGACAAGCCAATCTGTAGCGGTATTATTGCCTCAGTGCCATATGCCATGGAATATTGTGTTTCCCCCATTGACCTTCGTGTAGCAGTGCGATAAGCCCACAGTACGTGAGGCAACTCATCCACCCATCGCCCCTTGGCCTTTTCCAATCTCTTTTTGATTGCATCTAGGATTGTCTTGTTTGAGGCTTCGACTTGATCGTTACACTGGGATATGCTAGTATGGAGTGGTAAAACTCTATATTTAGCTCGGCACAAAACTACTGAAATAACCTCCCGTCGAACTATGTTTTGTTGTCTGAGATTAGGGTTCGTGGGACTCCAAATCTCGTAACGACGTTTTTTCTCACGAACTACTTTAAATCAATTTCTCTAGTGTTGGTGAGTAGTTTGGCCTTAATCCATTTGGAAAAATAGTCAATTGCCGCAATTATGAACTTCTTGTTGTTGACTTCTTTAGGTAAAGGGCCAACTATATCGAGGTCCCAATGTGCAAATGGTCACGGACTGGTTAGGAGGTTTAGCTCCCCTACAGACTGGTGAATGAGTGATGTGGACATATGATATTTCTCGTATTTTCTAATGTATTGATGAGCATTCTTTTGCATATAGAGCCCCCAATTTTCCCAAGCTATTGCTTGGTGAGCCGAAGACCGAACTCCTGTATGGTTTTCACAGATTTCTTCGTGGGTCTTATAGAGGAGGTCTTTCACCAAGTCAATATGCACACACATAGAATAAGGACTAGTATAAGAGCGCCCATATAACTTGTCAGAATTGGGATGACCAAAAGTAGGCAGATCTTAATTTCACATTGCGCGTTTCTCTCTTTTCATCTAGGTGATGCCTGTGCTTCAAGAACACTACGATGATGTCTATCCAACATGAGGCTTGCTCGACTAGAAAGACTTTCTGACAATCCTCTATACTCGGCCTGGGGTAAAATTGTGCCACCACTGTTCTTTTCGCAGATGCTTCAATCACTAAGGCTAGGTTTGCTGAAGCGTTGGCATGACTATTTCTTGTTCGGCCCACTAGTTCAATTCTTACTTCCCTGAACTTCTTCAAAGCTTCCTGGCTTTGTTGAGATACCTAACCATTGTGTTGTCCCTTACCTCAAATTCTCCCATCAGCTGATTAATTGACGACTTGGGAATCATTGAAAACCTCCAAATCCTCAATACCGAGCTCCAACGCATCTTGCATAATATAGAAAGGGTAAATTAGTAATTAGCTATGATTTTAGAAGAATTATTCATGATTTTATAAAGGGTTAATTAGTAATTAGTCATAATTAGTCATACAAGAATTACTCATATTGCAAGTTTTTTAGTATGTTAAGCCCTATTTTTAAATTTGAATGATTTTGTAGGCAATTTTGACGTTATTTAGAAAGTAACTTTTAAGAAAGATATAGGCTGCATATACTTAAGTGTAGTGACGTGGCGAAGTGCTATTAACTTTTAATTTAAGTTTTAAAATTTAATAACTTTTAAAATAAATGTTATTTTTTTATATAATTAATATTTTTAAAATTTATTTATTAAAATTTATCAAATAAAATTATATTGAATAGGAAAATTTATAAAAATAAACTAAAATATTTATGTATTATGCAAATCAATAGGCAAAGAATACAAATTTTATATAAAAAAAGAAGAAGAAGAAGAAGAAGAGATATGTTTATTGCAAGTTGTGATATTTCTTCAATTTAAAACTAAAAATAATAATAGTTAACATAAAATATAAATTTCTCAATTTAATTTTTGTACGTAATTTACTATTTAATATAGATCTTTTTGAAAGATCTCAATGAATATAGGCTCCAAAAATACTAATTTTATATATATAAAAAAAATAGATATGTAGATTGCAAGTTACGAGGTTATTATTTTTAAAACAAAAAATAATAATAATAAACATAAAATGCAAATTTCTCAGTTTCATTTGTGTATATAATTTTCTATTCAATATGAGTCGTATTTGATAATATCTTGATGAATAATTTTAAAAATATTAGTTTTATTAAAAAATAAATATAATATCAAAAGATACAATTTTAAAATTTTAAATGAATAGAATCACCCACCACGTCACCTATGAGATGAAAAGGAAACTAACTTTGCATGAATTTAAACACTCACTTAAAAGTCATCTGCCTAATTATAATAAGGACAAAATTGTACAAGTATCACTTAAATTCAAAACATGGGACTTGTATCATTATAAAACTTATGACGAGACTTATTATCCAACACCACTTAAAAATAGGATTATTCACTAATTAATCCGTAAATGGTCATTTTATTCAAAAAAAATATTAATGTATTTGTGATGTGTATATGTTTTTTTTTATATAAAAAAGTTAATTACTTTTCTAAAGAAATCAAAATGTATAACTTAAAAACTAATTCTTTTTTTTTTAATAAAAAAAACAAGTTTTTTAGATAACTCAAACACAGCCTAAATCATTTTAAATCTGCTTTGAATGATAAACTATGCTTGCCAGTTTTTTAAGTCAAACATTAAACATTAGACTATTCAGTTCCACTCAGCTTGTTTTGGTCTACATAAATATTTATATTTAATATATGTAAAAAGCTTCTTCTTCTTCTTCTTCTTCTTCTTCTTCTTTATTTTTTAGTGAGGCTCACAAAGCGACAGAAGAAAGGCAAGAGTAAAGGAGAAAATCATGAAAGAATAAAGAAAGTTGTGCAAATTCGCCCAATCTCATTTGTGTCGCCTGGTAAGTACTAAATGGGTTTTATAGTTCTCTCACTTGCTATGAGCCCAACCCAAGGCCCAAGGCCCAAGGCCCAAGGCCTCATTGACATCGGCCTGCAGGTCCACGTACCCCAAAGTCAAAGCAGATTGAACAAAAAATGTAATGTTAGTTCTAGCTAGTAAAATGAAATAGGGTCATATTTGATATGCTAGATAGGACTAGATATAATTAAATAGGTTAAGAGGAATAAGTAATATATAGATCCTGCATTTTTTTTTTAACACCATAAGATACTGAATAAAATTATATATATTATGGTATTATTTATATTATGTCCTATGAGATAGTTTGAACAGTATTTTCTACTAAATCAAAGAAGTCAAAGAGAAAAGAGTTACCGAACAAATTAAAGTGAAATAAAATATGAGACAAGAGTTGAAGAATGATTTATGACCATTGGATAAGGTGGGTAGATAATTTAGAATGAGATAAATAATCATAGTAGGAAGAGTAAGAGATTATAGTTTAATCCAGTGAACCAAACATAAGAATTAGTAATTTTAAAAGATAAATTTCGACCATATAAGTCCTGCGTGTTGTTTAGTGTAGTCCATAGTCCAATCTCTCTTCGTCCATTAAAACAAACATATTTTATAGGTTTCAACCAAATGTAAATTTGTTTGGAGGACATGAGATATGGAATTGGAGATAAAATGTCATGGGGCTCTGCAAAATATTTTTTTTGTTAAAGACACAAAATAAAGGCTACGGATATATTTAATTAACCGGATTAGATATGCGATTGGATTAAATATTTCTTAAGATTATATATTTTTTATTTGAATTCAATAAGTGATATGAGAGTTATATATCTATTAGACAACTAATTCTACAAAATGTGATATATATAATACTTAAAAAAATATGATATTAATAATATATTTACAACTAATCCCATAAATTTACTTATAAAGTGAAATTATATATCTTCTCATTATTATTTTTATTGACAATGTTTTTCTTTTTCAGGAAATAATTTCTTTTTCACCGATGATTAATTACGTAGCTAAATATTTTTTGATTTCTTTTGTCACTAAAAATCTACAATAATCATTTTTCTTTTCTCTTCAATAGTATTTAATGTATATATTTTTATATCTATTTTACATACAATATTGTTAAAGACATTCAGAACTAATTTGATAATTTAAAAAAATATGATTAAAGAGATAAATTTAACTCTCCACATGCTTAAAATATTTATGTTTTTAACAAAATTAAATTTTAAAAATTACTTTATATGGATATATGATATATATGTTTAGGAATATTCAGAATTAATTATGTTAAGTTTTAAGTAACTTTAAAGTTGTAGATAATTTTAACTTTTATGAAACTCCAAATTTTTTGTTTATAAATAGGATCATTCAGCTCCAAAGTCCTATTTGTAGCTTTTGTTTAGGGATTAGTCCTGTTGCAAGATTCATTATATGGTAAGTCTTATTTTATTTTTGTTTCCAAAATACCCTCATTTTGGCACGAATCAATTACATCATCTTGCAAACAACTCCTAAAAAAGTAAGAATATTACAAATACACCAAATGAGAAAATAGCCATTTGCCAAAAAGTACATGTACATAAAAAGGCAAGTTCTCAATTTTAGATTTTAACTATTTTTACAGAAAATGAGAACATTGTCTCATATTTATACTTTTGAATTCTTCATTTTATGTAACAAAGCAAATAAAAAAAAGTCATATCAAACAACCAAAAATCGAATATAGCCAATCAAAAATCAATTAAAAATCATATTAAAATATGAGAACATTACGATTGTTGTTATATTGCAGAAAATAAGAATGTTAGAAACAGACGGATTGAGAAAAAAAAAGACATTTGATAAAATTATACTTAGAAAATTAAGTTCTCATTTTTAGATTTTAGTTATTTTGCAAAAAAAAAAAGAGAATATTTTTACATATATACGCTTATAAAGTTGTCATTTTCTCATATAACCGTGCATGTATCTATCATGTTTTAATGCATTAAGATTAAAAAAGTTATCAATTAGATAGAAATTTTTAAAAAAAGATTTAGTGGAATATATAATTAGTGGCTAACATTTATCCCTAATGAACTTCTTAAAATAGGACCCAATACTAATTAACACTATTTTTTAAAGATTTATATTAATATGATATTGTTTAAGAGAGTCCAATGAATATGCAATAAAAATATCGATTATATATGAATTGGGCTTATAGATTAAAAGCTATGTAAAGTTTGAAAATCAAAATTATGTATATTTTTTGACTTTTCGCAAGAAAAAAAATACTGAAAGTTATTAAAATAAATTTTTATTGTAAAGCACTTTTCAACAAATTCTCCTTAAATATATTGGGTTAAGTCAAAAGAAAATGAGAAGGAATGTTGACCATTTAAAACAGTTAGATCAACTTAGATATGTATCCACTTTCACGTTATAAGTACAGAATACATTTTTTAGGGACTTTTGGTATAAAATTTATAATAAATATTTAATATAATATTTGATCTATAAAAAAATTCACTTCTACATTTTAAGATGTCAAATTAAACCAAAATATCCTTAACAATCTCTGCACACATTCTTTTACCTTAACTCCTTTACAAATAAAAATAAATTTTATTGTTCGAATGCAACTAATAGTGTAGTTTATCTCTATTCTGTTTAGTTAGTGCTAGATTGAATAGTAAAATTTATTTGTTTTAAAATTTTGTTTGATTAGTGCTAGCTTGAACAGTAAAATTTATTTGTTTTGTGGGTTATTAAAAAAATTATTAAAAAATTATTAGAAGTTATCGAAAAGTTGATAGAATCAGTCGCCAAAGAGTCACTACCTGTCACCAAAAAACAGTCATCGATGATAGTTTAAATTAAAAGAAACAATGAAGTGGTGAAGAGTGTGTACTTAATTAATTTGGTGAAGAAAGAAACAATGAAGTGGTGAAACAATAAAGTGGTGAAGAGTGTGTACTAAATTAATTAGAAGAGAGTACGAATAATAAAGATAATTTTATCTATAAAATTAATAATATTAATTAAATTAAAAGTTAGAGAATCTTTATCTTATAAAAATCTTAAAATAATGAACCTAATAATTCTTTTAAAAGAAATTGAAATTTAATAATTGAAATTGTAACTAATTATGCCTTTTATTTTATGAAAGCCTTTGTTTGAAATTCTTTTGTCATTTCCATGGCACAAAGGCAAAAGACATATTAATAATATTGTCCCTTTGACCATTTATAGGTCATTGTCAACTTCATTTTCATCCAATGAGACTCTGCCTCATAGTCCAATTATTGCAAACCCTTTTGGCTGCTAAAGCCAATAAACATGCACAAACATCACTAGCATTTTCTTTAGATGTTCTTAATTTACGGGACACATTGGGGATATTTGGAAATTTTTATTTTTTAATTTTTAGTTTATCATTTAGTAAAAAATTAAGAAATATCAAACAAGGTTTATACTTTTTACTTATAATTTTTTATTTTAATTATCAAACACAAGTTTTACTACTTAAACTAATAAATTTATAATTTTAAAAAATATTTATAACTTTTACTTGTAGTCATAATTACATATTTTTATAAATTTAGATATACCAAACATTCTTATTATTGGGAGCAGAACGTTTAGATAGATTATTAATCCGATAACTTAGATACAAAATATAATAATTTTAATTAAAAAAAAACTTTGACCATGCAATGAATGCTATCACACTTGTGATTTGGAATTGTTATAATAAGTTGTCCTAGATCGATAAGAGATGACAAATTAGCTTTATGTATATATATATATATATATAAACAAATGAAAATGCTATTAATAACTTAAACTTGAATTTTTGAACTGTATTTGTTGAGTTGTTAGTCTGCTTGGACCTTTACAAATGATATATATTAGAGGAAATTTTAATTCTATATAAATTTCAGTGGTGATGTAGATAGAATAATAGAAGCGTGGCCCCAAGATTAGATATACTATTTATGTTAATGATTCGGTCTGTATTTGCTGATATACTGCTATTTACATTACCAACTAAAAACAATTAGATCATGCGATGAGAACATCATATTTTTGAGTTGAGAATATTGTATTATTATCTCACACATTGATGTTAGACGAAATATTAGTCTGATATATAAAAATTAAATAAAATACTAATAATAAGTTAAGTTCAAATTTTGAACCGTATTATTAAACTATTTATTCAAATTATTAAAATAGTATTCTAATTGGTACGTCCTAAAAATTTCAAATATTTCAATCAACAATGTGAAAAATAAGAAGATAGGCATGTTTGAAATTTACATACCAATGAAAAGGTCCGATTAAACGACTCTTAATGGAGATCGTCTGCTATTAATGGAATGCCTAATAATCCAATCATCCTAACACGATTTATATAGTAAAGATACTAACAAATACATACGGAGAAATGATTCTGATAATCAAATTTAAAATTTAAGTAATTAAACATTAAAATTGAGAGGATCGATTGGTTTACACCATATTAGTAATGGGTACACACAATAAAACTTAAAATTATTATAGTTAAAAGCCTAAAATTCTTATAAGAAAAAATATTATTAAAATAACTAAAAAAATTTCTCATTGTAAGATATGACTCGTGCTTAAAATCACTCAATTATTTAATTATAATAATTTATGAGTAAATCATAAAGTAATATCAATAATTGAATAATTAATTAATTTACTAATTTTAAAATACTCAATTAAACATACGACTTTATTTGTTTGCTAATTTATATGAAGGTAAAAAATAAAAAAAAATAAAAGTAAAAGTTAAATTATTTTTTATCTTATTATTAAAAAATAAGTAGTGTCAATAAATTTTACATAAAAGAATATGAAAGAGAATATAGAATAAAAAAATATCCAAATTATCTCATTTTAGAGATTAAATTTTTAACACTTATATAAATATTATATCAAATATTCTACTTTATCATATATATATATATATATATATATAAAATAAAACATGAATGATTTTGTAAAATAACCTATGTACATGTCATTTTATTCAACGGTTAAAATACATTTTAATATAAATTTGATGGTAAAGATTGATTATAAAAAAATATGTTCTCTTTCATCTACCGTTGAAATTCATACAATTCAAAAATTTTACGGTCAAGATTAGTTGTCTATTTTTTATTTTTTTATTTTTTTATAATTTTGAAACTATCATTTTGATTTTTATCCTTAGAAATATTTTTTTATCAAAAATTCACCCATCTTTAATAAATGATCAAATCATTTTTTATTGAAGTAAACTTACTTTCAAAATATAAAGATAATTTTTAAAACTATACTTAACTGATAAAAAATTAATAAAATAAAAAAAGAAAAAATTTTGTTTATGTATATATTATTTCTATTTTGAAAGTATTTGTTTATCGACAAAAAAATTTAACACGATTAAATTAATTTAATATTGTTTATAATTTAATATTATTTTCTAACTATTTTCATATTACTAAAACTATATAAGAAATATTACTTAACATATTTTGAATAATTATATTTTAATGCTAAATAATATTTATGCGCTTAAAATCTTTTTACGGTACATAAAATATATAGTGAGTGGTTTAAATTAAGTGTATTTTAATTTACAATAAGTATAGGTTACGGTATTAAAAATTAGATTATATATAAACTTATATTTAGATAAAAATAATAATACAAACTTAGTATATATGTCAACTAGTGAATTATTCATGTTTAAATGTATTTTTTAATATAATTTTATACACTGTTATTTTAATTTTTTAATTTATACATTTTAAATTATTATTTAAAATTAATTTAACAATTCAATTATACTAAAAAAGTGTTTTTAATACGGTTAATTTGTTTGTCGGGGTTCTTTGATAAGATATGGCTATTAAAAAAAATCGAACGTGGCTCAAGGCTGATCGTGGTAGGTGCTTACAAGTCAATCAGTGTAAAAAAATAATAAAAAAACAGCCAAACTTCTTCTGATAATTAGCTTCACTTCTTCAGCAGTAAAGTGTGAGGTGTTTAAGAAAAGGGAATTTCAATCAAAATACAAAAAAAAAAATTTTAATGCGTAAAGTTTATTAACAAAAATTTTAATATATAATATTTAATTACGTTATTTTTAAAAAAAATTTATCTGTTTACATATTAACACAGATAATACAAATAGATAAATTTATTTATTTATTTATTTATACCTAACAAATAAATTTATCTATTTGTATATTAATACAAATAATATAAATAAATAAATTTATCTGTACTCTTTATACATGTTTTGAAAAGGTACAGATAAATTTATCTGTGTACTTTATACATATTTTTAATAAGAGAGATAAATTTATTTGTCTTTTATTAAAAACACGTGTAAATATTAATCAATTATTTATATTAATATTGTATATAGATTGAATCGAGTACTGACCTAATGAGTGTGTTTTTCATGTGAAGGAATCAATTTTACTGATTACACGGAATTTGTCTTTCATTTAAAAGAATCAACTATTGTACATTCTACAAATTAAAAAATAAAAATAAATTAAAATAATAATTTAGTAAAAAATATTATATGCACGCGAATCGGTTGAATAACAGGTAGAAGTGATAAAAATCGACACCATTAACTAAGGGTGTCCAAAAGACTTGAATAACCCGTGAATCCACCCAACTCGGTCTCTATGAGTTGGATTGATTCGATTTTACTAGGGTGATGAGTTAGTTCTTGGTTCAAAATAATCGAAATCGATGTATCCGGGTCGGTTCGCGGGTTGGCAAACTCTTAACCCAATCCAACCGGAGACCCGAAGATATATTATATATAATAATATAATTATATATATTTATGTATAAAAATTAAATTTATGTTAATTTTTGCTAGGAAAAACTTTTGTTTGATATCATGTAGAGAAATTATCAGATAACTACATTTGGATCACGATTTTGTTTTATGTATAGACGTTGTTGAATAAGTGCAGCAAACAGTTTGCTAAACTTATCGCTTGTCTTGAGTATAAAAGCCTTATTGAATTTGTTTGCTATACCATCAGTTTTTTCTTTTCTTAAGGAATTCTTTTGCAGATGATGAATCTGACATGGAGAATGTTTTAAAGCGAGCTGTGCCATGGTTTGATGATCTAGGAATAAAAGATGCCTCAAGCTCAATCTTTCCTTAGTTAAGTTTAGTCTAGTGGATGAACATGCAATGGAATCATCGGTTTTTAACTGCTCAAATATGATTCTTTCCGCCGGTTGGTTCTTCAACATCGTTTCACAACCATCTTAGCACTAATTATCCTTCAAAGTTATTTAAAATTGTAGTTTTTTAACTCCTAAAAATGAGGTATTTCTATCTTTCATTGAAATAACTTAGGAGGCATTTCAATTATTTTTGCACCTTCTTTAAATTTTGAATAATAAATTGAAGTTTGAATCCTACTTTGATGATAGAACCGCGGTTCAACCCGAACTAACCCGAGTTAAAATGAGTTGGGTTATGTTGGTTTTAAAGTGTGAATGATTCGATTCTGGGTCCATTTCTCAAGAACCAATCTTATTCGATTCGATTCTGGGTTATAGCCCAACCCGACCTAGACCGATCCATGCCCACCCTTACCATTAACCAACCCACGAGGTCTATTTTTCAAGTGCCAAGCTAGCCTTACTCTTTCTTTTTAATTTGTTTGGGTCAGTGCGGTGTGGGAGGGTGTGGGCTATTGGGCAGGTTGGATAACTTTTTGAACAGCCTTAATTTAAAAATTTGTAGCAAACGTGGCCAAGTGATTTATAAATTTAATAAGTATTAGAAATAATTCAGGTTTAACAACACTTTAAATATAATTTAATTATAAAATTAAATTTAAATAATAAATAGTTTTTAAATATTGAAAAATATAGTAAATTTTTTTTAAGAATCTCACAGTAAACTCCTAAAATCACAAAAATATACAAAATTAATTATATTTTTGTACTATATGTATACCTGTATATTAAAAAAATATTTTTGATGAAAGATAAAGAAATAGTTGAATTTAAAGTGAAGTGAGAGAAACAATTAAAATTTAAATGGAGAGAGAAAGAGAGAGAGGAAGAGGAGAGAAAGAAATAAAGAACAAATATAAAAAGTGTCATGTAAAACACATGTCGCATCAACACTATTATCCTTTGTAATATATATATATATATACAATACATAGAATGATGATGTTTGAAATTACTAAAATTAGTAACTTATAAATTGTAATTTGTAGCAGAAGTTATGAGTATTGGGTAAAAAATATAACTTGTATCTTAAATAGAAAAAAAAATAATTATATACATTGTAATATAAATTATGAATATTTAGAATAAATTATAATTTATCGCTAAAATTAGTAATAAAAAACTAAAAAATAATAACACTAATTTTGTCAAGCATCCCCAAATAGTAATTAGGACATGGGGTTTTACCGAAGAAAGGAAAAGAATGTCATAACTTACGTGGTACTTTTATTTAATATTAAGATAACAAAATAAAATAAAATGTAATAGTGCTATATTAATAAATAGTACTACCTAATATTTTGCAGGGGAGAACAATACATGAAACAAGTTTGTAATAGTGCTATATTAATAAATAAAATAAGTGGAATTTATATGTTAGTGTTTTTGCAGTAATACATATAAATATGGTGAAATATATAATATTTTATGCATAATACGTAATATCGTAATTAAAAATTTATTTCATGCATAAATAATTTTTATTTTTATTTTTCATTAATTTTTTTGACTCTATTTATTTCATTCAAAAAAATTCTCTCTTTACAGTGAGATTCTAATTCTACCACTATGGTATACTATTGATGCTTCTTTATTAAATATTGATGTGTTACAAGTTTTTTGTTCCCATAATCTCAGCTATCCAATTTCGTGACAATTTCTTTGTCAATGAATCAATTAATTTTTGCTCTGCAATTACAATTTACTGACTACAAATTTGAAATTAAACAACTATAAATAAATTCTTGTATACAGCTGCAAAATTCAAAACTGTAGATGACTGAGCCTAGCGTTGGACATTATTTTTCTAAGATAGATTCGTTCCCCACAAATGTGCTAATGAGTTTCACGAACGTCAATCTCCAAGGATACAACAATCAATATCCGGAGAAAAAGCACTTCAATCTTCGAGTACAACGAACAGTTAGTATTTTGTACTTTTCGACTTTTAGAACATGAACACACATTGTATGCAATGTAGGAAGAAAAAACATGATGTCAAATTTGTGCATGAGAATGAGTTTTTATAGCCACTAATGTGACTTTTCGCAAAAGTCATTGTACATGTTCAGAACAGGTGCAATTGTTCGTTGTCAGCGCTCAAGCACTTCGCGAGCGCTTTGCGAGCGCCTTACTCTGGAGTTCAGGGGAGCCTATGGCGCTCAAGCGCTCAGCGAGCGCTCAACATTGAAAATGGGGTGCTCGCTGAGGAGCGCTCGAGCGCTCAGCGAGCGCACCATTCTGGTCTTATTTTCACACATGGGATTTAAATAAAATTTCTTCAAAAAATTATATAAGCTACTCGAATCGGGTCGACCCACGACCCACGACTGAGCTTGAGCCTGGCCCGACTTGGCTCGACCGGCCGACGGCGGCACACGTGTGTGAAATGGGTCGAACCCACTGTTAGATAGGTCCTCTCCCGTCCACAAAACTGGGTACCCAAAAGGGACTCTCCCTTTTGCCCAACTCTAACTTATATATATACCTACTAAGTTCCTAAAAAACTTTCAATGTGAGATAGAAGTTCCACACTTCCATAAAGCATAATAAAACTCATGTTCAAGCGACGACTTTAAATATCGATTTTTCATTCACCTCTTATTGGATTTAAGGCATTGAATATACGTCGTTAATCTCATTGCGGAAGAGAATGCGTAGCACCCCAGATCCAACTCAAAGGACATATAGATCCCACATTTTTTTTGGCTCAAAATTTGCTTTGGCTTTACGAGTGCCGACGTACGTATCGAGGTGGAGAATCGGACCGGGTCGAATATAGTCCTTAGTTGATTCTAGAAATGGCCCGAAAGTTGATTAGCTGGGTGCGGACGTCACGGTTCCAATGCCACCGGCCGTGCGCAATTCCGATTATCGGTTGAAAAGTTACAGCTCTTTGAACGGAAATGGTCATAAGAGAATTGAGGGGG
>JAOTRH010072181.1:0-17795 GCA_034768845.1 Heliamphora exappendiculata | reverse complement strand
GGGGGGGGTTTCAGTCAAATCTGTCCACTCCCATCCTGCCAGTGTTGCTAAGAATCATTTCCCTGCAAGCATCAGGAGGACACTCAAATTCAAACATGTGAGCGCAAAATGATATCATGTTGTATTCTTACGTAGCAATAGAAGCTTGCTTATGCTGCTTTGGCGGCGCTTTTTCACCTTCTCTTCGCAGAGAGCATATTCCGTAAAACTTGAGCAACCTTACAACGCGTTTTCCCTAATTGTCAATTATAAGGATGAAGTTCAAGACTTCAGTCCAACTGAAGAAAGATACCTTTGGCTATGTTTATTGGGTATGTCAACTTCTATCTAGCAGTCTTTGAATATGGTGCCTTCTGTGTGATCTGGTTCATTCATGGGAAACAGAACGGCCATACCATTGAGGATATGGAGAGAACTAATTTCGTACACTCCTATCTACAAGGTAGCACCTTTTTCTCACATTTAATGGATTTTATTTGCATTCAGAATAACATAAAATAAAATAAAAGTTTTCCTTTCCGGTGAGGAAAGAAGTTAGAATTTGGGATGAGCAATATAGAAAAGCATAACACAGATATAGATGCCAACATAAGTAACAAAGATAAGAATCTTAAACATTGCAAATTCTAAGAGTGAATGGAAACATAAAGGTGATTTTGGCAAAACTAGATGGAATTGCAGTGTATAGTAAAATGTGACGTATTATTTCAAAAAGTCAAGGGCATTAGATAACTTTCATTTATTCAGTACCATGCTAAGCTTTACCTCTTGGCCATCGAAATTGGTTAGCACAAAATCCCTCAGGTTTGCAGCCATCCCCACCTGGATTACATGAAAAGTACTCCGGTTATTTAAACTCTCAATTACCCCAGAAAAAAAGGACTTCAATACTGGGTATAATAAAGTCAAAAAACTTAGAAGGCCAATAAATAAAAATGATGCTGGAAAAGACATAATTAAGTCCAAAATCAGTTACAACTGTTACAAATGAAAATTGGAACAATGACACATACAAGACCTTTTAAAATGGCCGAAACATTTGTGTTGTTTCCTAAGAGACCAAAAAAGGAACACCATTTACTATCACATAGTAAATTTGTGAACCTTATTTTGTTGGGATCATAACTTATAGAATCATATACACATATAGTTGATAAAATTAATTAATTTGACAATACTTAACAATTTTCCCTTATCGCAACATTTACCTTTTGACTCAATATAAGTTTGCATATGTTCTCTAAACATTTCATCTATTTTCAAAATCATTTTGCCTCTTTGGAAATGCATCTAAAGCGTTTCCAAAACATGTCTTAAATGTTTTCGTTTCCGAGCTAGCTAAAACAACGTACTAAAACGGAAGTTCTTTGTGGAAAAGCAGAAAAGACAAAGAAAAGAAATTAAAAAAAAAAATCCAACCTATTATATTAATGCAGCCCTAGGTTTAAGTATTGTTAGCACTAGTTGAATCGTAGAGTAGCAATTTAGGGTTAAAGGAGAAGAGAAAGAAGAAGAGATAAAGATTGAGAAGTGTTATTAGGAAAAAATAATGAGGTTTAATTATAACATCTACACCATATCAGTATTTGTATAAAAGACACAAAGATAATTACAAAACTACCCTAACAAACATAAGTAATCAGCTAACACTCCCACTCATGCAGGAGCATAGAGGTCGAACATGCCCAACATGGAAAGAAGTTGTTGAAAAGTAGAAGCAGCTGACGATTTGGTAAGAATATCCCCCCATTGATGCTTGGAACGGACATAGGAAGTGACGATTTTCTTTGTCGGTAACAAATCCTGAATAAAGTGATAGTCGACTTCAATAAACTTAGTCCGCTCATAAAAAACAAGATTATTAGCAATAACCATGTCTATTTGATTATCACAAAGCATCTCCATAGGTGTAGAAGAATGGATACCAAAATCTTGAAGAATGGATTGAACACACAATATTTTAGAGGCAGTACGTGCCATTGCATGGTACTCGGCTTTAGTGCTAGAACGAGCAACATTCTGTTTCTTATTATATCAAGTGACAAGATGGTAAACAAAGGTACAATAACTAGAGGTAGATTGGCAATCACGACGACTGCATGCCCAATCAACATTAGTGAAGCCAACCACAAACAATGTATAAGATGGACGATTTAGCAAGCCACAACCCGAAGCACATTTCAAATAACAGATGATGCGACAAACAACATCAAAATAGGATTGACGGGGAGCATGCATAAACTGACTGACCCAATAGCATGTGTGATATCAGAATGAGTAACAGTAAAATAAATTAACTTCCCAACAAGCCATTGATACCTACCAACATCCAAAAGAGGTCACCCTGTTTAGCATCAAATTTAACGGTAGCTTCCATTGGAGTGACAAGAGGTCGGGTCCCGAGAAGACCAAGCTTAGAAAGAAGATAGAGGATATATTTCCTTTGAGAAAGATAGATACCCTGATAGGAGCGAGCAACTTCAATACTAAAAAAATAACGAACACTACCCAAATTCTTAGTATGAAGGTGCTGCCCTAAATGTTGTTATAGATCAATAATACCAATGAGAGTTATTACCCAAAATGATGATATTATCAACATACACAATCAATATAATAATACCAGTAAACGAGTAATGAACAAAAACAAAGGGATCAAACTTAGAGCACTGAAACCCATATACAAGCATAACAGAACTAAATCGATCAAACTAGGCACGGGGAGACTGCTTCAATCCATATAGGGCCTTACGTAAGCAACACACAAAATGCTCACTATCAAGAACCACATAATCAGGTGGCTGCTTCATATACACTTCCTCGTGAAGATCACCGTGAAGGAGGGCATTCTTAATATCGAGCTAATATAAGGGCCAAGAATGATTAACAGCAATAGACAAGAGAATCCAAATAAAATTAAGGCAAGCAACTAGAGAGAAAGTCTCAGTAATCAACCCCGTATGTTTGAGTGTAGTCTTTGGCAACCAAAAGTGCCTTAAGACGCTCTACAGAGCCATCCGGAAAGTACTTCACGGTATAAACTCAAAGGCAACCCACCGCGTGCTTCACAGGTGGAGGAGGAGTGAGCTCCCAAGTCTGATTCTGATAGTGCTCTCATTTCTCCATCCATAACAAGTTTCCATCCGTACATCAACAAAGCATGCTTATAAATAGATCAAATAGAAATAGAGGACAAGATAGAGGTAAAGAAATGAAGATAAGAGGATAAGCGATCATATGACACAAAATCTGCAATAAGGTGCTGGGCACATGTACGTTTATCTCGACGCAAAGCAGTAGGTAAGTCAATATTATCAGAAGACGAATCCAAGGCATTAGGAACCTCTGTTGAAGAAGATGAAGTGGTCGGGCCATAAAAAACAACAGGCCTATCTCAAGATCGTTAAGAAATCCGCAAAGGAGGGTTAGAGGAGGAGGCATGAGGCAAGGAGACCCGTAGAGGAAGAGTGGGAGGACTCCCCCTCACGACAGCGGAGAAGATCATGAGAGAGTTGTTGACCGAAGGGGGCAAAGAAGGGAACAAACTCAAAAAGGGTCACGTCAGCACTCACAGAATAGCGACAAGACTCAAAATGATAACAACGATATTCTTTTTTAGCACGAAAGTACCCGATATAGACACACTTACAAGCTCAAGGAGATAACTTATCATGACTGGGATCAAGCACATGCACAAAGGCAGTACACCCAAAAAAACGAGGAGTGAGCGAAAAGGTAGGAGAATTAGGATATAACATGGAAAAGGGAGATTTGTGATAAAGAACAGTAGATAGCATGTGGTTAATGAGGTAACATGCAATAAGAACGGCATCACTCCAAAAATATGTGGGAATCTGGACGTGAAACAATAAGGTATGAGCAACATCTAACAAACGATAGTGCTTATGTTTAGCGACACCATTTTGTTGAGATGTGTGAGCACAATTGGTCTGATGAACAATATCACAATCAATACAAAAATGCATTAACAAAAGACTGCATATATTCTAAAGCATTATCAAACCAAAGAATTTTAATACACTTTCCAAATTAAGTAAAAATTTCATTATAAAATGTAGAAAGAGCATAAGGTAATTCAAATATTTGTTTCAACAAAAATAATCAGATCATACAAGAGTAGTCATCAACAAAAAAAAAACAAAATAAAAGTATCCATTAGCACTAAGAATGCGAGGACCCTAGATCTCCATATGAATAACAACAAAGGACTCTAATTAGCGACTAGTACTACTACGAGGAAAAGAACTATGATGATGTTTGCCTAATTCACAGACTTAGAATCAAAAACTGACATATGACTTAAATCAGGAATCACTAACTTAAGTTTAGCTACAGACAGATAGCTTAAACAAAAGTGCCATTGAAGAGCAAGATAATAGAGCCCTTTCTTCTCATGCTCTGAACCAAGTATCCTCTTGGTCTTGAGGTTTTGAAATACACAAGAAGTAGGAAAGAAGGTTACTGAGCAATGCAAAGCTTTAGTTAATTTACTGATAGACAACAAATTAAAGGATAAAATGAGTATTATACAGATTGGAGGGTAAGGTGAAAACACGAGATGGATGGAGAACACTTTAACTGTGGATAGGTCGAGACGAACCATCCACTAAGACAATATGATGCTCAATAGAAGTCAAATTAGAGAAAAAAGAGGAATTACCATACATATGAGAGCTGGCACCAGAGTCGAGAACCAAAGATGGAGGTGTAATGGCAGTACAGGTAATATTACCTTGAATTTGCTAACGAGGCAGTGGAAGATGAAGGCGGGACAGTGGGCAATGTCTAAGCAATCTCGCTGTGTAGCAGTAAGAGCATCATTAGAAGTGGAAGGAGCTTCCTGGCTAGAAGGCCTAGAAGACGACTGAGACAAGACCTGAGAAGAGCTATCAGTGACCTGAAAAGCGTAATCTAGTTTACCATACTTGACCCAACAATAAGGCTCAGTATGATTAGTAGCATTACAAAAATCACATTTCTTATCACCGCATGAGCTACCACGACCACCATCGTGAGATACACCACGAGGGCCTCAACCCCCACAGCCACCATAACTATGTCTCCGAAAAGTACCGCAACCCACCACTGCTAGTAACTAATACAGAGGATTTTGAAACAAAAGAATGACCAAATGTAGCAAATGAGTGACCGAAGGAAGATGCAATAAGCGAGTGTAGGCATTAGCCGCAATAAGCAAGGTCTCACTAACAAGTGAACTTTAAATCCAACCAAGAGAGTAAAGAAGCGATCATTAAGTCCTCCCAATGCCGCTTTTGTTGCTGAACATTAGTAGTGAAGGGACAATATTGTAACTGATAGATAAGAGAACCAAGAAACTAATCTATTATTCCATTAACCAAAAAAAAGCTTAAAACATAAAATATAAGTTACAAAATATAAACAGGACAAAAACTAAAATCCTAATTAGCCTTAAATGACTCAACTACCCTCTAACTAACAAATAAATAACAAAATAACCAAACCAAAAAATACACTTTCACACCCTGCCTAAAACTCATGATGCGAGCCTGGTGAGCAGTGAGAATTTGTCAAGTAGGAACCGAAAACGAGCTGAAGTGTGAGTCTTGGTGAAGAAATCGGCAAGGTGTAATGACGAAGAAACGAAAGAGAGGTCAATAATACCAAGCTGAAGATGCTGACGACCAAAGTGACAATCAATCTCTATATGGTTTGTTCGTTCATGGAAAACAAAGTTATGAGTTATCTGGATCGCACTCTTATTATCACAGTAGAGAGCAGTAGAAGAAGATAGACACCCAAATCGGAGAGGAGACAGCGGAGCCAAACAATCTCAGCAGTAGCATGAGCGATGGCACGATATTCAGCTTCAGCAGTAGCATGAGCGATGGCACTTTTTACTTTTCTAGGAAATGAGAGAACCAAGAAATACGCAAAAGCCAGTAGTAGACTTACGATCAGATACATTATCAGCCCAATCAGCATAAGCCCAAAGAGTCAATGATGAAGATGAAGACAAGAATAAGCTCTAAGAAATAACACCACGAACATAACGTAGAATGCAAAGCAGAGCTGCCCAATATTTTGATTGAGATAAGTGATAACCTGTGGAAGAAGAAGCAACCTCTATACCAAGAAAGTATCGCAAAGAACCCAAATATTTCATCTCAAATGCACGAAACAAATGTTTCACTTCAGAGATAACAGCAGGATCAGAACTAGTGATAATCATGTCATCCACATATAATAACAAAATAACCATCCCATCTGTAGTGTATCGGAGAAAAAGGACAGAATCATGAGAACTAGGAATGAAACCAATTTGAGTAATAGTTTACTAAAAGCATTCATACCAGGCACGGGGAGACTGCTTCAAACCATAAAAGGCACGGCGAAGAAGACAAACAGAACCAGGAGGATACGGAAGGCCCAGAGAAGGACGCATACAAACTTCCTCATTAAGATGCTCATTGAGAAAAGCATTCTTGACATCCAGCTGAGAGATAGGCCATTGACGAATTGCAGCAATAGAAATCAGAGTATGAACTGTGGCCATTTTGGTCACAAGTGCAAATGTTTCCACGTAATCAATCCCATACTCCTGAGAAAAACCCTTGGCAACTAATCTGGCCTTATAGAGCTCTAGAGAACCATCAGAATGAGTTTTAACTTTGTACTCATTTACATTTAATAAGATTTTTACCTGCAGGCAATGAAACCAAAACCCAAGTACAAGTTTTCTGAAGAGCAATTAATTCTTTTTGCATTGCATTGATCTAGTGGGGATCAGTACATACTTCTTTGTAAGATCAAGGCTCAAAATAAGTATGAATAGCATATAAGAAAACACAATAAGAAGATGAAAAGCAGGTGTTAGAAAAACTAAGTCTTACCGGCAGAGTACGCTCACGCAAAAGATAGTGCCGTTCAGGAGGAACATGGTCTACGGAAACAGAGGGATCAAAGTCGGATCTAGTGGATACGTGTTGAGGGGGAGGAGGATGCCTGCGAGAATAAACTAACAAGGGAGATGTAGCTAGAGAACTAGATGTAGAAGGGAGTTTATAGACATCAAGAGTTTGAGTAAATTCCTCGGAAGGCACATCATGCGGAAAAGGATCAATAAGAATTAAATCCTCTTTGGGGACAGGGGAAACCTTGGAAGGACGGGTAAAGTAAGAAAGTCGCTCAAGAAATACAACATGTCGAGAGACATAAAGGCATTTAGATGCAAAATCATAACACCGATATCCTTTTTGTTGAATACCATAACCCAAAAATACAAAGAGCGGAGCAAGCGCTAAGTTTAGTGTACTCCTGTTTAGGAAGAAGGAAAAAACAAACGCAACCAAAGACACGCAACAACGAGTAGTTAAGAGAATGTCCAAACAACTTTTCATAAGGAGAGATGCCAGAAAGAAGAGGTGCAAGTATGCGATTAAGAAGATATGCTGCGATAAGTATTGCTTTGTCAATCGGGATATATTTAGCATGTCAATCAGGATATATTTTACCATAATTATGGCCTAATTGTACAGATTATTCTTTTCTTCTTGGTAGGTTAGATTGATACTAATGGCTGAATTTCAGTCTTGTATTTAGGATGTATTTAGGCAACAATTTTGTATATATACAGTGGAACCTCAAAGAGGGAAGGCATTCAGAGAGAGAGAAAAATATTGTCTTGGTATCAAAGCTTACCGTGGCCGTCATTGAATTTCTGAAACCCTAGCCAGCCCAACAATAGCCGTTGAAACCCTAGCTAGACCCACGTACTAGACTCGCCGTCTCCAGTCGCACACCCAAGAAGGCTAACTGACCCTCAACGCACTCTCAGGGAGACTCGTCGTCCTTCATCGTGCCTCCCGAGAGTCTCGTCGACCTTCGTCGCACACCCAGGAAGGCTCGCCAACCTTCCTCTCACCTCCAGCGAGGCTCGCTGCTCTTTGCCAACCTTCGTCGCTGCTCTTCGTCACCCAGGAAGTCGTCGACCTGCGTCGCACCTCCGGCAACTCTGTTTCTGGTCCACCGGTTCCCGTCAGCAACCCCTCTGGTCGCGCCAACTTTGGTTCTCTTGGTTCGTCTATCTGGTTCTCGCGTTTTTGGTTTTTTAGTTTTCTCGCGCCTCTTAGTTCTCTTGGCTTTCTCTTGGCGATCTAGAGTACCTCTGTTTTCTCGCGCCTCTTGGTTCTCTTGGTTCGTGAATCTCTCGTGAGTGGTCCTCTTGTTATTTGTAATTTTATTATATCTACCAGTGAATATTTTGGGATCTAATTTACTGGAAAAAATTATTCCGCTTGGGAATTTCAATTTCAATTGTTTGTTATAGGAAAATAATTATGGGGTCATATCGATGGGAGTGATCCTGCTCCTACAGAACCTAAAGAGCTGGCTCAGTGGACGGTCAAGGATGCCCGTGTGATGTCCTGGATTTTGGGGTCTCTCGATCCTCAATTTGTCCTATATCTTAGGCCATACAAGACTGCTCAAAGTATGTGGGAATTTTTAAAGAAAATTTACAACCAGGATCACACAGCAAGACGTTTTCAGTTAGAAAATGAGATTGCCAAATCGTGATCCTTCTCCCTCTTTGGATGTGTGCTTTGGGGAATTACTTCGTGAAGAACGCCTTCCAACACAAGGTATTTTTCATCAAAATATGACCTCTAACGACGTTGCCTATGCAACTCACGGGAAAAGCATGGGAAGAGATATGCGAAAGGTCCAATGCTTCAGCTGTAAAGAATATGGCCATATTGCTGCCCAATGTACCAAGAAGTCTTGCAATTATTGCAAAAAGCCTGGACACATTATCAAAGACTGTCCCACTCGTCCCCTTCGTCCCCAGAATTGTCAAACTAGTGCCTATCAAGCTGCGGTGGGTACACGGTGACTTCTTCTACGGCTGGTAATCCTTCTATTCTTACTCCTGAAACTGTTCAGCAAATGATTATGTTAACATTTTCCGCCTTAGGGCTTCAAGGTAACAATACACTATCATCTTCACCTTGGCGGATTGATTCTGGTGCATCTAATCATATGACTAGTTCCTCCAACACGCTTACCAATGTTCGGAATTATCATGGATCTTCGTACATTCAGACGGCTAATGGTAGTTAGCTCCCTATTCATGCTGCTGGGGATATGAATTCCGTTGTTAAAGAAGTTTTTGTATCTCCTAAGCAGTCTCATTTCCGTTGGTCAGTTGGTTGATAATAACTGTAATGTTGGGTTTTCTCGTGATGGTTGTATTGTGCAGGATCAGGTGTCGCGGAAAATACTCGCAAAGGAGCCTAAAGTTGGACGTTTGTTTCCTCTTCAGCTTGCTATGCCTTCTTCCCTTTCTTTGGCTTGTACTACTGTTAACAATAAGACTGATGTCTGACACAAACGTTTGGGTCATCCTAATCCTATTGTTTTGTCTCATTTAATTAACTCTGGTTTATTGGGTAATAAAGATCAATTTTCCTTTTCTTCTCGTCTCTCGTTTGATTGCACTACATGTAAATTGGGGAAGAGTAAGTCTCTTTCCTTTCCTACACATGGTAGTCGTGCTGATACCTGTTTTAATTTGATCCATAGTGGCGTATGGGGTATTACACCTGTCATATCTCATACAAATTATAAATATTTTGTCACATTCATTGATGATTATAGTCCGTATACCAGGATTTATTTTCTTCATTCTAAATCTGAGGAATTTTCTGTGTTTCAACAATTTGTGGCATTTATTGAAACTCAATTCTCTTCAGGTATTAAAGTGTTACGATCTGATTGGAGTGGTGAATATATGTCTCATGAATTTTATGCCTTTCTTAAACAGAAAGGAATTGTTTCTGAGCGTTCTTGTCCTTATACACCTCAGCAAAATGGCGTTGTTGAACGTAAGAATCGCCATCTGTTGGATGTTGTTCGTACTTTATTGCTTGAATCATCTGTTCCCGCTAAATTTTGGGTAGAAGCATTATCAACGGTAGTTTATTTATTTAATAGATTTCCTGCAAGTGTCTTGCAATTTAAAACTACCTATTATCGTCTGCATCACGTGTATCCTAACTATCTTGATATGCATACCTTTGGTTGTGTTTGCTTTGTTCATTTACCATCACATGAAAGACAAACTTTTTGCTCAATCTGTAAAATGTGCCTTTATGGGATATATTAACTCACACATGTTATGTTTGTTATGATCCAAGCTCTAACAGATTTTGTATTTCTTGTTATGTTGTTTTCTTTGAAAATCAGTCTTTCTTTTCTACTCATGTAGTATCTTTTCCTGAGATCACTGCTCTTCCTCATTTTGATGATTTGTCTCCTCCTCCTGAACGATTCAAACCTGGCTTCGTGTATGAACGTCGACGCTCAACGTTGCCCCTTCATGCATCTGACCCGTCACCTAAGCCTGACCCAACTGCTCAGTCAAATCCGGGTTCTGCCACTGTTCCTCGACGCTCTACAAGAGTCTCTCGCCCTCCTAATTGATATGGCTTCTCTCATACATCTCTTCATGCTACTTCATTCACTATTTCAATTCCCTCCTGTTACTTTGAGGCTGCTAAGCATGAATGTTGGCGAGCGGCAATAGATGAAGAACTTCAGGCTCTTCAAGACAATCACACATAGGATGTTGTTCCTTGTCCAGACCAAGTTAAACCAATTGGGTGTAAATGGGTATACTCACTCAAGCTGCGTTCTAATGGTACTCTAGATCGCTATAAGGCCAGGTTGGTTGCCCTTGGTAGCAGACAGGAATATGGGGTGGATTATGAGGAGACATTTGCTCCTGTTGCCAAGATGACTACGGTACGGTTGGTTATTTCTATTGCAGCATCCCAAGGGTGGCCCTTCATCAAATGGATGTTAAAAACGCCTTTCTTCATGGCGATCTCAAAGAAGATATTTACATGACTCTGCCACCTGGCTTGGCCTCCTCCTCCTCTTCTGATGTAGGCAAATTGAAGCGCGCTTTATATGGGTTGAAACAAGCTCCTCGGGTGTGGTTTGATAAGTTCCGGTCTACCTTGATTCAGTTTTCATTTGAGCAGAGTCAGTATGACTCCTCTCTGTTTCTTCGTAAGTCCTCTGCCAGCCTTGTTCTTCTTCTTGTTTATGTTGATGATATTGTTATCACGGGGACGGATTCCGACTTGATCACTCGACTACAATAGCATCTTCAGGCCTCCTTTTTTATGAAGGATCTTAGTCCTCTTACATACTTATTGGGGTTGGAAATTCACAGGGATCCTTCTGGCATCTTTCTGAATCAACATAAGTACACCCTGGATTTGATTGCTTTAGCTGATCTTCAAGACTCTTCTTCGGTGGATACTCCTTTAGAAGTCAACACGAAGTATCGTCGTGAGGAGGGTGATCTCCCCAACCCTACGCTATATCAACAATTGGCCGGCAGTTTGAATTATTTAACTATTACTCGGCCTGATCTTTCCTTCGTTGTTCAGCAACTTAGCCAATTCATGCAAACTCCCCGCCATCTACATTTGGCTATTGTTCGTCGTATCATCCGATATCTTCACGGTTCACCTCACCGAGGGTTGTTCTTCCCAACTAGTTCTCCTCTCTGTCTTGTTGCCTATAGTGATGAGGATTGGGCCGAATGTCCTGATATTAGACGGTCTGTCACCGGGTGGTGCATATTTCTTGGTGATTCCTTGATCTCTTGAAAGAATAAGAAACAACCTTGTGTTTCCAAATCATCTATTGAATCCGAATACTGTGCCATGTCTGCCGCATGTTCTGAGATCGTCTGGCTTCGTGGACTTCTGGCTGAACTTGGTTTCTGCCAATCTAATCCCACTCCTTTTCATGCTGATAACACCAGTGCCATTCAGATTGCTGCTAATACTGTTTTCTATGAACGTACGAAACACATTGAGATCGACTGTCATTCTATTCGGGAGACCTTAGACGCTCACGTCATTTCTCTTCCCTATATTTTCACTGATCTTCAGCCTACTGATCTATTTACCAAGGCCATGCCAAGTCCGCGCCATCAGTTCCTTGTGGGCAAATTGATGCTTCTTGACTAACCCGCATCAATTTGAGGGGAGCATGTCAATCAGAATATATTTAGCATGCCAATCAGGATATATTTTGCCATAATTATGGCATAATTGTACAGATTATTCTTTCCTTCTTGGTAGGTTAGATTGATACTAATGGCTGAATTTCAGCCTTGTATTTAGGATGTATTTAGGCAACAATTTTGTATATATACAATGGAACCTCAAAGAAGGGAGGCATTCAGAGAGAAAGGAAAATATTGTCATGCTTCTCCCCAAAAACTAGCAGGAACAGGGGAAGAGAGAAGAAAGGAGCGAGCTGTATCGAGGATGTGCCAATATTTTCTTTCAGAACAAAAAGATTGATGAATAGTTCTATATGCAGGTAAGAAGTCTGTGAATTCGGTTAGGAAGTACTCACTGCCCAAATCAGAACAAAGTGTCTTTATAGTGGTAGAAAATTGAGTATAAACCATATAATGAAATGTGCGGTAAATGCGAAAAAAAAATCAAATTTGTGAGACATGAGATACACTTAACAAAAACGACTATAATCATCAATAAAGAAAACAAAGTACATTGATCATCCTTTAGTTGTAATGGGGAAGGACCTCACACATCTGTACGAACAAGAAAGAAAGGAGATGTAAAAAGAAAAGTGTTTTGCTAAAAAGTAAAGCTGACATTTTTGCAAGATTACAACCACTACACTCAGAGATATCACTAGCAAGCACGTTACCTAAGTGACCAGACTGAACTAACTGTTTTAAACGGTCACTCGATAAAATGACCTAACTTAAAATGCCAAAGATAAAATGGGGAAGAGTGCTGATATAGACAAAAATAAGATAGGGTTGCAAAGGAAGAGTCCAGAGGAATGTGCAGATTTTCCAACACATAAATCACCAGTCCAATGTGTCCAATCCCAACCTGCATCTTAGACTTTCGATCTTGAACAACACAACCAGAAGAAGAAAACAGAACATCAAAACCAGATTCAGAAAGCTAACTAATGGAGAGTAAACTGATAAACAATTGTGGCATATAAAAGACATTAGGAATAGATAAGAAAGAAGATGAGGAAGGGACAACTGAGCTGATAGAAACAACTTGCATGGAAGAGCCATTACCAGTCGAAATAGTGATGGGAGAAGAGAGAGGAACACATTGAATGAGACGCGATAAATCAGGTGTCATATGATGAGAGGAGCCATAATCAAATATCTAGGTAGTGACTAAAATACCTATGAAATAAGAACCATGCAAACCTAAAGGAATAGTCGTCATAACGGACACATGTGATATAGCCCCAAAGGAGTTCTGCATAATCTGAAACTGTTCAAAAAGGAGCACTTAGGAAATCTTGCAAGTCTGAATCAAAACCACGTGGGTCTAATAAACGTGCTCCAAAACAGCATCAATGCTTGTTTCAAGATCTCACGTCAAAATCACATACCAAAATCTTGTCAAGGCAATCGGACAGCTACTAACAACAAAACCAACAAATAGTAACCAAACAATAACCAAACAATATTTGAAGTGTTGATTGAAGTATTTAATAAGAGAACCCAAGCACAAATCAAAAGAAATAGGATGCCCGATACACAACTGTTGGAAAGCTAAAGAACCAAAGGAAACAAAGCTCCGGCGAGGGCCTGACGAGGTCGTCAGAGTCAGGCGATGTCGTTTATCCCAATTGGGAGTATAGAAATCGAGGTGTTAGGGTTCTCTAATTAGTCCCTTCACCTCTAAGTATTATATTAAACTAACAAACGTTTAAATTACAAGAAGACCCTCTAGACATAAACTAAAAAAGTAAAATATGAAAATAACTACTCTAACAGTCCCCTACGGGGCCTGAACAATATACATATCGGAAAAAGTGGATACATACTCACACATGCACAAATCCAATTCCATGACAATAGTACACACAAGCAGAAGAAGCACGGCAAGGAAGAAATGGCATTCAAGGTTATTTAAAAATACTATCGACAAACAAAACGCCCTAGAGATGCATGTATTCCAATTTCCAAGGTCTTTTTATATTCATAAATTTGGAAGCAAAAATAAAACTAGTGACCAATGTGCGAAGATTGACCGTTGAAGCATTAGTATTGATTCTTAAGGACTTAGATCCTTTAAATCCCCTAAAACACATCTATGACCCTAAGGAGAAATAATCAATAATGGATAATAAGTTTGGAGGAGTGACAAGAGAAGGAGACATGATCAGATATTCATATTTCTTAATATGTTTATTGTTTATTTTCATGAGTAAAATGTTGTTTTTAAGGCACCATACAGCATTTCACGTACAAAATGGGACTGAATGAATAGTTATGTGGGCAATTCGATTTATTAAAATGTTTTCTGACTGAATGCCCAGGCTACACATGACAGAAACATATCTGCCATCCGTACTCAAGTTTCAAGGCATCTGACTTGGGTGCTTCACATATTTGGAAGAGTCCATTTAACATAGCTTGTAGTTAAACCATGGTGCATAGCATTTATCAAAACATTCGTCAATTTAAATCAATCATTCTTATACAAATTTTTAAGGACACCCAGACCATTATTTGAGCAATTTAAAGTAGGAAGTTATCATGAATATAACCTGAATGTGATCCTTTGAACCAGCAAGCATACGCTCTTGAACTGCTTTAGAACCATGGTTGTGATCATTGGGCTGCCATGAAAATTTTCCATATTAAAATTCACCGGTCCAATCTGAAATCCACCAATTATGTCAATCTTGGATGATTCTAAAAATGTAATTAGTATATGAGGGAAAGCTTTGTACTAGTTTGTCACGGAACTTTTAAAAGGTAACTTCTTGAGTTTCTTAAAATTTATAAGCAAAATGTTTTTTAAATTATTAGTGCCACTCCGCACACTTTCAAACCTGAAATCCAAGTTATACATATCACAGCAAAATATAAACTCTTAAGGGTGTGTTTGGCAGTCAAGAACAGGAGGCATCTCATAACTGGGTATGAGATGTCTAAGAATGATAGGGAATCAAATGTTGCACATTTTAACATGAGGACATGCCTTGGAATGTGAAGAGAAATGCTATCCTCACTCAGATCAAGACAGAACTTTTACTTGTTCAAATAACAATTAAGGTGAAACAGGGTCAGGAACGACGAATCTCTTTATGATAAACAGATCCATTTTGCTAGACTACGAGTATAATAGGAGCATCCGTCAACAAAAGGACCACCCTAATATGATCATCTCATGGCTATTGAGAACGAATCAAATCAAATGGTTCTATTTCTCGATCTTTCTGACTTGCTCCTACGGAACCAAGGTCGAAAAGATTGAAAAAATTGGTCATTCACAACCACATGTTATAATATAAAAATGGGGCAAAAAAAGAAAAAAAACAAAAGGATAAGAATGGAACAACAATGAAAGTGCCATGGTTACCAGCATGCCACCCCTCCTCATGTTAATAAGATATCCACTGAGAGTCTGAGAGTTAGAGTTTCTTTCATTATTGTAGAGAGGGGTGTTTTTTGTATTTTTTGCTTCTAGTATAAATACAAGTTAGGATGATTCTATTGACACCTAAAAAGTGTTAAGTACGCTTACTTTATTTATTTATTTATTTTAGATTTTGAGGCTTTACCGTTAAGGACAAAACCCTAATAATTTTTCCTACCAAGTCTCAACTCCCCTCCTCCCTCTTCCTTAGCTCCAACCAACAATGGTTGTCGCGGGTTGCACCTCCACCCTCCACGGCCATCGTCGACCCTTCTCTGCCCCTCCCCACTCCTTCCGCGCCCTTCCTCGGCCCTCGTGCGACCCTTTCGCAAACTTTTCACGACCCTCACGTTGTCACATTGTTATCTGTTACGAACAAACAATTAGTTGGTGCTTTTCGAACAAATATCATTTGTTCAGTTGGTGCAAGCCAAACATTACTTGTATCCCCAAAGTCTTTTTTGCAAAAAGAGTGGTTTGGTTGGTGTCTGCTGAACAAAAGACATATGTTCAGCTGGTGTCAGTCAAACATATGCCATTTGTTCGGCACCGGTTCGCCAAATATGATCGAATGCAAAATCAATTAGAAGAAAAGCATGAGAAAGACAAGTGAAGGAAGGGAAGGCTGGGAGAGGGCCAGCTATGGTGGGGGAGGGTTGGGGACAGTGGCAAAGTGGGTGCTCACCTCCTCCCTCTCTCTCTCTTTGTAAAAATTAAAAACCTAGATCTACAGCGATGGAGATGTCACGGGTAGTTGTGGAGGGGAGAAGGATGTCGAGGGAGGTTTGCCGATGTTGGGGGAGGGCGGAGAAGGGCTAAGCGTGGCTACTGACTGGTGCTAAGGAAGACAAAGGTAAAGGGATAGGACTGGAAGGAATTAGATTTAGGAGTTTTTCCTTTTTAGAAATTTTACAAACCAAAATAAAAAGTTTGGTGTGGTGTACTTGGACCAAACTAAAATGTAAATAGAATTTAACTACAAGTTAAGGTGTAGGGTAGAACCCTAAACATATTTCCTTATCTCTTCATTCTTCTTATCTTCTTTTCAATCCCTGATTTCAACTTACTATTAGACTAAGAAGTACAGACACTTTTACGAAGAAGGCGTGTCGTGTCGAACACTCATGTCGGGCACGATACTCTTTAGACACTTTTAGATCATTCTTAAATTTGTGTCCAACCCTTTTTAAATATATTTTAATTAAAAAATTAAATTTATAATGTCATACACTTTTTCGACAATTAAAGAAAACTTCAACAATATTTTTTGAACTCTCCGAACACGTCCTACGTAGTGAATTTCTTCATTTGTAACAATGTTTTGTATTCTTCAAAACACAAATTATGCACATTAAATATGTTTTGGAACATTTATAAGATGAAATATGAGGTATTGTAATTTATTAGTGATATGTTACATATTTTCAATTACAGCTGAATAAATTATATACAAATTTTTAACATGCCCCAGATGTGTTGTGTCTTGCATTTTTTTAAAATTGATGTGTCGACGTGTCTATCTCGTATCCGGTATCCATGCTACTTTGTTATTAGAGCAAATATTGATTCAAATCAAAACTTCATGCACTCAAAACCCGTAGAAATCATCAAAAAGTTGATGAGAGAAGAAATCTGAAGCTTTTGACCTGCTAATGTCAGCTTCTGAGAGATGACGCCATCACGTAGGAATACATCTCCTTGAGTTATGATTTATGGTGATTTTTGTTGGATTTTTTGAAGCCATCTAATATGAGTGTTTGTTTTTAAAATAATTTCAAAACTTCGAAGCTTTGTTTTTTGATCTGGGTTCTGGTTTCCTTTTCAATGGCTTCAATGCTTGAAACCTACTCTAAGGGCTCTGATTTGTCACGTTGAAATGTTCTAGGAGTATTTTAATTAAACCCATTGTTTTTAGAGTTTGTTTACTTTGATTTTAGGCTGTCGACTGTACTAATGCATAAGGCAAAGGAAAAATCTTTGTTATGAGATCTCATACCCAGTTATGAGATGCCTTCTGTTCTAATGCATAAGGCAAAGGCAAAATCTTTGTTGTTTATGGATGATGATTTGCCTAGATCTATTACATCAAAGAAGCTAGATGGTCCAAATTATTTAGCATGGGCACCATGCTGTAAGGGTTTTTCATTGTGGAAAACGAGGGTTGAAATTTATAATTGATCCACCACCTCTAAATGGAGATCCCATGTTAATAGACATGATTAGATTGAATGAAGGCGTTGACCCCAATAGGGTACGCAATGGTTTATTTATAGAACAACG
>JAOTRH010072170.1:0-17797 GCA_034768845.1 Heliamphora exappendiculata | reverse complement strand
GTCGAATGTCGTGAGTGAAGGTGTTAACCGATAATAATAGCAAGAGGTAGTAATGGTAGTTGGAAGTAGTTGTCGAAGGTGGTGATTGGAGGTGTTGTTCGAAAGTAATGGCCAAATGTAATAATTGAAGGCGGTGATCGAAAACAGTTGAGGTGGTAGTGGTCGGAAGGGTAGCTAAAAATAATAGTCGAAGGTGCTGAAAAAAAAAAAAAATCAAAATCTATGCATTTTTAATTGGTAAACGAAAGGGAAAACTGTGAACAGTTACAGAATTATCAAAATTTATGCATTTTTAATTGGTAAAATCTATGTATCAAAGAATGGCGACTCTAGAGAGAAGAAGGAAAATACAGACCAAAGCACATGCAGAGTTGAAATTAAATGTTTAATTGGTAAAATATTCTTGATATCTTAGATTAAGCGCATCACGATTAATTTATAAAGAATCAATCCTATCGTAAGCCAGCCAAATTACATATTTATATACATACTAGTTATTTTCCGTGCTCAAAGACACTAAACTATTTAATTTTAGTAATTTAAGAATAAAATATAAAATAATATTAATAATTTGATAATTAATTAATCAGTCAATTTTTAGGCACTTATTTAAAAATATAATTCTATTAATTTGTTAATATATAGAGGTAAAAAAAGTTAATAACAATAAAAGATTAAATTATTTTTTATTAAATTAGTAAAAAGAGAAGTAGTACCAGTTTTTTTTAGATAGAAAAACATAAGAGAAGAGAGAGAAAACAAAATAGAACGTTAACATTGTTTGATTTCAATAGTTAAAATTTTAACACATAGATATGTTGGGTATATATCTCGTATTCTGTGGACCCGTATAATTAAAATTTTATTTAGATGTATTTAGGCTGAGCTTGAGTTATGAATTCATAAGGAGTTTAATACATATAGGATTTGTAATTATATGGGGTTAAGGTTTTAGAATATGCCTATAAATATGATTCTATAATTTTAGTTATTTGTGTGGAGAGAAAATTAAATGGAATAAAGATGTAGGAGGAGATGAAAAAATACCGAAGACACGAGAGTAACTTTTGAGTAGAAAAACAGAGTTTATTTCAGTGCTCGGATTGTGAGTGTTGAATTTTAGAGTGTTTTTGATATTGAAATTGTACATTTTACGGTTATAATAAATAATCTCTCGCACCCGTACATGTAGTCAGGTTGTGTCGAACCACGTATATCGTTGCATATTTTTTTTTGATATGTGCAATAGTTTTTACTTTTGTTCGCGTTCGTGAATTAGTGTTTAAATCCTAACAAGTGGTATCAGAGTTAACGGGAACAATTTACAACAACATAAATATCACATCAAATAGCTTTATCTTGTTATAAAATTATTGAGTCGCCCAAACAAGACGGCCCCATAACTGAATTAGCTAGCAGAAAGGCAGAAAAGTCGCCGTTTGCGCGGACAGGCTCGTGAAATAAATCTCTACATGTGGTTGCAACAAAATTGTCAATACATAGCTACAGAAGTATTGACTGATGGCACACCCAAATATGTCAAAACTTGACAAAATAATAGATGGGTCATGTTGATAATTTAATAAGAGTACGATACGATAATAGATATTAGCTAGCTGTGTCCGATTAATCCAGTTGGAGTTTCAAGCCACATTAGTTTTTCAAGTTGTGAACGGAAAGGAAAAAGAAATGGAATGATAGAAAGTGAAACTAAAGGTTAAAAAAAAAAAATAGAAGTTCTATTGTTTTTTTTATTTTTTGGGTTCTTTTCTTCTAGTGGGTTAGAAAGAAAAATAGAGAAGAAAATGAATAAATATTTTCCACACACAAAAAAAAAATTGTTTTCTTTGTTCAACTACACGTTAAAAGGTAGAATATGATGTAGAATAAGTGGCTAGGTCATCTCTAAAACAATTGAGCCGACAAAAGTCAAAGAAAAAATCGGGAAATTGACTAGTATTTGTTTTTAGAATTTTCTATTGTAATTTTTAGTTTCATTTATTGTTAGTATTTGTGGGCAAGAATAACCTAATTAAATTGCTACTTTCTTATTAAAGTTTATTCTTATACCAGAATTAAAAATTCTCTATTAGTATAAATAAGGGTGTTATAATTCTATTAATCAATAATATTCATAGTTTCGCTCTCATCTTTGAGAATTCAAGATTCTTGCTCGTGGATTCGAGTGTTTATCTCATTTGTTAGAACGCTATCTAAGCTTTGTGATATTTCGCTGTGTCAAAATATGCAAAACTAGTTTCAAATTTGAGAATTTTAGAACTCAAAACTTATAAGATGTTAGAAACATGGTTGTAGTTGTGATTGTATAGACATAACTAGGGTTGGAATCAAACGAAGACAGATCAAGAGGGGGTGGTTGTTTTAAGATTGAAAAAACTCTTGTAATTATAGTAGTTTTAAGACAATGTAACCCTCTAAAGTTTTTTATTTAAAAAAAAAATCTAATATCAATTTTACACTTATAATTAAAAAATAATGGCACTAGGATAATTTTATTTTTTTACTTTATTTTTTACTCTATACTCACAAGTCTCGGTACCCAAGAAATAGGCTTGGGGCCAATAGAGCTCTTGCCAGGGGGATGCCACATTCTATGCGTGATTGGCATAAATTGCGAAGATAATGAGATGTTTTCCCAGGTATTTTTTCAGGCTCAGAAGGTAATCTGGCCCACAGGATGAGCATCTAATAGTTTTTTTGGGGGTATTCTTTATCTCCTTTCTGCGCTGAGGAGTCGCCATCTTAGGTAATGCCAAAGCTACTATTCAACCCATGACAGCTAAAGACAGCCCTGCATTTAGTTTTTCTTTTTTTTTTTTTCAAAAAAAATAATATATTTTTGATAATCAGGTGTCTGGGTCAGCTTGTAGGTGTTATGACTAATTCCAAAACTTTAAAGTTAATGGATGAAGCAAACTTTTAGTTGCTCCGGGAATCAAACTAAAACTAGTGACCATTAAGAAAGTAAATTCAAGACCTGACCAGCTGGCCTATACACGCAAAGTCCATGTATTTAGTTTCCTTGCATAAATGTGTGTAAAGATTTTGTATAGATTTTAGATTTACTTGCACATATGTATGTTCAGATTTTGAATGGATTCTAGATTTTATACAGATTTTGCTTGTGGTAGGGCATGGTGGGGAGCAAATGTGCTGAAACAAGCTTTATAATTTATAAGAAAGCTGACTAGCCCAGACCTTGTACATGGTCCAATCTATTGTGGTCCAATCAATTTTTTTGAACTTTTGTTTTAAAATTATGGTCTTAATTAATTCATCCACATCGATTTATCTTAACGAAAATGGAACGTTAAGTTGCGGCTAGTTTGCGATGATGCTCGGCCACCTACTCGTCTTTGGACTTTTAGTTGCAGTACTAGCTCGTGATAATAATTGGTCACTAGCTTAGTTTCGTTGTCGATATCTTTTAAGGATAGTGTAGTTTTTAATAAAATAAACTCTTGGATATACTTGGCCTGGTACAATAAATTTTTTTTCTCGAGCAAAGAAGATCAACTCACCATCTTTTTATTTGAAATCAATAGTACACTTTTTATATTTGTATAGTTAGGAGTTGTTATCAAGTCAGGTCAAACTACAAAAGTAATACTCAAGTCAGACCTTGGGTTTTACTTGATGGACTTTTTTTGGTAGCGAGAGCCGGCCAAATCGGGTCAGAGTTAAAATGGTTAAGCTTAAGCCTAACCCAGTTAGCCTAAGCCTAACCCGGTGAGCTTAGGTAGGTAGACAGGTGGGTAGGCCTTGAACATTAGGTTAAAATTTGCTAAAGTTTAGTGGGACAATGTACTTATTATTCGAGTTGACATTGTACATATTTTTAGTTTAATTTGTTTAATTTGCTTGGGACAAATTAAACTATTCTTCTTGTTGTGGTATTGTAAATTAGCAGCCAATTTGGGAGTATGCAATTGGTTTAGTTTCCTTATTAATGGCTGCAGTACACGAGTTGTAAGGTATATGAAAAAGCTAACAGTTGGTACGAAAAATTATTGAATAGTCTAATTTATAGGTCGTTTATTATTATTTTTTAGTATAAGATTTTTTAACAAGTAAGATCCATCAGTATAAAAGTTTTAATGCATACGATTTTTTTGAAATAAAAATATCATAGAATAGATAAATTTGTCTGTAGTTTTTCAAAATATATATGAAGAACACATATAAATTTATCTTTCTTTTATTAAAATTACATGTAAAGAATATAAATAAATTTATCTGTTTTATTGAAAGCTCGTATAAAGAACACAGATAATTTTTATCTGTGTTTTTTCAAAACATGTATAAAAAATACAGATAAATTTATTTGTCTTTTATTGAAAGCGCGCATAAAAATACAAATAAATTTATTTGTCTTTTATTAAAAGCACGCATAAAGAATACAGATAAATTTATCTGTACTATTTTAAAATATGTATAAAGAATACAGATAAATTTATCTATTTACATTATCTGTGTTGATATGCAAACAGATAAATTTATCTGTTTGGTATAAATAAATAGATAGATAAATTTATCTGTTTTTATTAGCTGTGTTGATCTATAAACAGATAAATTTATCTATTTATATTTTAAATAGATAAATATCAAACAGTAAAATTTATCTGTTTGTTATGCAAAATAGATAAATTTATCTATTTGCAGGGTATTTTCAGAAGAATTTGCACAATTAAACCTTGCGCGTTAAGATTTTTGTTGATGGATCTTATAAATTAAAATTTATTTTTTTAAACATTTAGTTGAAAGTCCTAGTTTGTATGGCAACATTCCCAAACTAAACAGATAGGAGGGAATTGTAGGAGTAAATAAAATTGTAAGAGTAAGTTCCACATCAAAGAGCAAGAGTGTTGTCATAAATCCAAACAATATAGCATTATTAGGATCACAAGGTAACTACAAAAAGTAGACGAAAAAAATAAAAAATAAAAGGGTAGTGAGAGGGCTTTTCGGACCGGGGTATTAAGCGTACCCAGTTTCAAAAGCTATACCCAAATTCAGCCCAAAGTATTATTTGGGCTTATTCGGCCTCTCTAAAAATTGGACGGGCCAAGCTTTGGCCCAATGAATTGGGCAAACTTGGGGCGAGTTGTGGATCAACAGGTAAAAAAATGATACGTGAATAGCATTGCACCATTCGAAAATCCGAGATAGAGAATTCCATACTTTTAAATTACTAAAACTCGGTTGAAACCAATGAAAGACGAAACATAAATCAAACCCACAACTTAGGGGAAATTTGTGCATCTTCTTGGAGCAAGGCTTCACATAAATTACCAATTGGCACTCAAATGGTCGGGTGAAAGAACTGCAGAAAAGTGATAGGATTTATTGTATGAACCAATTCCATTTCTAGTTGAGGCACCATGTGGCAATATACAAGCAATACTTAGGGCCCGTTTGGTAGCTTTAGGTTTTTAGTTTTTTTTTTTACTAAAAATACAAAAAATTCAATATAGTTCGTTTAACAAAAAAGTAAAAAACTAAAAAGCAAAAAAGTCAAATCACCACCACTTTTAAAATACAATAATACATCTTATTCATAATTTATATACTACAACTATCAACTGCATATAATTGTTAATATCAAATATATAAAAGGGTAAAATTATCCACTTAAAAAAAGTAAAAAAGTTAATTTTTTACCTAAATAACTAATTTTTAAAAAGTTAGTTTAATAGCTAAGTTATCCAAACATATATAATTGTTAATATCAAATATATAGAAGGGTAAAATTATCCAGTTTAAACAAAAAAATAAAAAGCTAGCTTTTTATTTAAACAACCAACTACAATAAAGTTAGCTTAAAAGTTAAGTTATCAAACAATTTACTTTGAAACAAATTTAATTTTTTTGATTAAAAATAAAAAAAAATAAAAAAATTAAATTTAAAACTAGTTGCCAATCAGACCCTAAATAGCCTTTTCCAAACCTAAGTAAGTTGTTGTTATATTAAGCCTATTGGGCCGAAGTTTTTTGTGGTCCAATTTGGAAAAAGCCCGAAATTTGTAATATCAAGAAGAATAAAACCCATCATTCAAGACCAATAGAGAAAAGTCAGCAGAACAATTGTTCATTTAGGTATGAGATCTTTTGTCTTGAAATTTCTTTATGCCAGGCTTCTCTTGATTTTTCCCTTAAGGGTAGTACAAGTAGCCGTCTACTGACTCAACGCATGGAGAGAATCACGCAAACAGTCTTTTATTTGTCTCAATTCATTTATATTTTTTAATTTAATTGTTGAAATTTAAATACTAATCCCCTTACGCAAAAGAAAATTCATCCATGCACACTTCAAAGAAAAAAATCACATAAGAATTTACGTAATTTAACACAACTTATGTACATCTACGGATAAGAAAGATAATCCATTATAAATGTATAGTGTACAATCGTGGGCTCAAAAATACTTTAAAATTCGACACCTATAACAAAAGTATTGAAACAAATTCCGTTTCTCCACTCAAGGATTATGTTGGTATCTCTGATATTTTTCGCCTCTCCTTATATCTTTATCCCTTTGATTTAACTCTTTACAAAACAAATAGAATTATAAGGTCTGTTGAGTTTGTCTTGAGTTTCTCAAAAATAAAAGTCAGCGCTAGCAAAACGTTAATTGGACGCTCGAGCGTCGAGATTCTAGAAGCCAACCCTAGCGGGGGGCTGGCTAGGCACTTGAGCACCGAGACGATAAAACTAAGCGCTAATAGGGCACTTGAGCGCCGCAACATTTAGGAACCAACATCATATGGTGTTAGTAGACGCTCGTTGAGCGCTTGAGCGCTATCTCGACAAACCTAAAGTTATTTTTAGGGCTCTTTCTCGAGAATTATATATATGAACTCTTTATTTCGTCTAGTGTTAAGGTTGATACAATATGGAGGCTCATAAAGAGACTAGAGACTATAAAAAGAGGTTCAATACAATGCTAGAAAGGTGATACATAAGATGGATTAAATTTGACACTATAGATAGTGGGAGAGTTCTTGTAATTCTTATTGATTTTAGTGAAATATTTTCTTCTTGCCCGTTGACATAAACACTTTTTCGAACCACGTACATTTTTATGTTTATTGTAATTATTTGTATTCTTTATTACTTTGTGTTGATTCAAACCAACAGTGTGCGTTCGTTATACAACAAGATCCCTATTTGTAGATAAACCTTAAAAATTCTAACTCCATATGATTATAAATCATAATTATATGGTTCGTAGAATACAAGATGTCATGTCTCTAAAACCCGCGACAAGATAAACTATATCAGAACATACCATCATAACAGTTTCGCCTCTTTCACCTAAAAGACATCTCATTTGAAGATAAAAAACATTTGAAGGGTAGGCTTCAGCGACAGGGCCCAAACCCCAACAAGATAAATTAAAAGAATTAAACCAAGAAAGTTTTGAGAAAAAATAAGATTTCTTCAACTTCTCAAACCCAACACCCTTTTTCGATCAAAAGAATTCGAATGAAAAAATAAAATATTTGAAAAGAATGTCTCCGAGGCTCCACTTTAAACATAAAATTTATCCAAAAAAATTTTATGATCACTACTACAAAAATCGCAAACGATCTCGATTATAAACCGAGATTAAAAGTATACAATCTCAGTTCTTAGATCGAGATGTATCTGGGCATGATTAAAAGGTCTTACAAACAATCTCGGTTATTACTTGAAATAAAAAGTAATGAAGAACCAAGATGGTATACCGTTATTCTCAGTTATTAGCCGAGATGAAAAACAATCAAAATCGAGATAGTATACTTTTAATCCTAGTTAGTAAACAAGATAAAAAATTAAAAACAATCTTCGTTATTAACCGTGATGAAAAATAAAAAAGAACTGAGATAGTATACTTTTAATCTCGATTAGTAAGCGAGATGAAAATATAGAAACAATTTTAGTTAATAACCGAGATGAAAAGTAGTAAAATCGAGATGAAAAGTAGTAAAACCAAAATGAAATATTTTTAATCTTAATTAGTAAGCGAGATGAAAACATTAAAAACTGAGATTTGGTATACTTTTAATCACAGTTAATAACCGAGATGAAAACCTAAATAATTAATTTTTTTAATGCTATTTGTTCTTGATGAACCAGTATATGCTTTTATTAGTTAAAAACATATTTACTACTACCCAATTTTTAATCACAACATCAACAATACAGCCATACATCTTAAATTCAATGTATCAAAACGTCTCAATAATGCACAATATATCAAAATAGTTATAACAAAAATTGCTCAAATTCAATCTCAATATAGTGCACAATTTTTCAAAATAACTCTAACCAAAAAAGCCATTCATCTCTAATTCATCAATCTAAAAATAGCTAACTCAAATCCATCAATCTCAAAACAGTACTATAGTTCAAAATAACTAAAACTCGTCAATCTCAATAGAGCTCCAAATTAATTCATGCTCCCTGATACTCCATTGTTCTTCTTCTACTTGCAGTAATTTTAAGCACACAATTTTAAGTCTTATATGAATTCTACAAAGGTTACAAAATAATACTTGTGTTGAGATTGAACTTTATAATTATGACCATAAACAAATCTAACCCTCTAACACATTAAATGAACAAGATTGATAATAATGATCAAAGTTAAAATAATTACATGTACTTGAACGATCGTAGTTGAAAAATAAAACTCATATCTCTAGTTGCAGAGGAGGTCGGAATCACATATTTTGTAAAGAAAAATTGATCTACTCAACTCGCACTTCATCAAGTTTAGTTTCCATGTACGTTTGTTTTTCATTAAACTACAAGAAATTATTTAAAAAGATATTAACTAATAATAATTCTAGTAAAACAATAAATAATACTAAAAAATAAAATTGATCTTACATTTTGTCTGTCTAAAATACTCTGATATCTAATCAAGTCTTTCATATACCTTATCCTATAAAATTCGCATTTTACATTTGACCGTTGTTGAGAGTATGCATACAAAGATATTGGTTTTAAAAAAATTAATAATTACCACATAGACAAAAAAAAAATATAACAACATTTATACCTGAACCACTTTTCAAACTGGACTTATTCTCATCTTTCTTTTGGTTGTCTCATAAATTTTGTTACGCCTCAAATTCTGGGTAACGTGAAACACCCATAAACAACTAACCCGAGAATACACTTTTAACATAGATTATACATGCATTGTATATAAACGCAAAATAGTTACAATACATAAAGCTCCAACGCCAAAAGCTTACACTTCACGGTTCTAACACCGGAAAAACATGTTACAACATACATGTAACGAAAGGAACGAAAGGAAGATTATAATTCTTCCACCTCTCTAGCACGTTCAGATCAACCTGCGTGATCGGTACCTGAAGAAAAGAAAAATTCCATACCGTGAACCAATGCTTAGCAGAAACAAGACAGACATGCAGTATAAACAAAACATGTTAGGAAATTGAAGTGCAGGTTTAGACTCTCTTTCAAGCCTTGAAAACAGTTTTTTCACATGCAAACAGAAAAACGATGATACAAACCATCTTGTGACTCACTCACAGGAGCCTAAAAATAGTTGAAAAATAATTTTTAGATTGCGATTCACGCGACTCTTAAAACAGTTTAAAAATTGGTCTAATCGCCCCATAATGCAATACATGCAATCCTTGATACATACAATTGGCCCTCACACGCCGCAACCACAGTCCTAACACTGAGATAAAGATCTGCATATAAACATACATTCTCGGGATAAAACCGTATACTATGGGGTAAAACTATAGACCAAACCACGGGAAAAAACAGCTTACATTACCGTAAGCCACGGGATAAAATCGTCGACCACGGATTGTACCACGGGATAAAACCGTAAATTACGGGATAAAATCATATATCTCAGGATAAGATCGCACACCACAGGATAAAACCGTATACTACAGGATAAAACTAAATATTACGGGATAACACCGAAAACTAAGGGATAACACTGAATCACCATATGCGTATTAAACCAGGATTTAAATGTATAAAGCCACGTACTATCACTACGTTTCATGAATCACGCCACAAGCTACACACGCGACTCATAGAATACTTGCAACCCATGCAACGTATACCATATGCATCCGTTCTGCATATTCCACATACCACGCCTATAAAAATTTTGAGTTTTAAAGCATACAACTATGGTACACATAACGATACCAAAACTATGTAATCTACTTACATAATTCATACATAATAAACCACAATTATAAATGCATAAAGCTAGCTATAAGCACACATAGCCATATAACCTAAAACCATGACATCACCCGCCACAAAACTTGACATCACATCACATGCCACAGATCCGTCATTCGATACCCGAACGATCCACCACAAATGAGGACCCGTCCACACACTTGGACAACCAACGCCTAACGCGAAGATCAACACAAGAACCTCTCTCAGACCGATTCTTACAAGAACCCAACCTTCAAACCAAACCACAGACCTACACGTCCCGAACATAACCAACATGCACATAACCGTGCCACAACTTCCCAAATCTAACCATGCACGTCAACCAAGGACGGCATCTAAACAAAATACTCGAGGCCATAACACGACCCCCAAACCACCACACGATCACCGAACCTCAAAAGAAATTCACAAGTATTTGAATCAACTAATTTTCATAAATTAATCTACTGAATACCAAAGGACGCCAATCGAAAATCAAAACCTAACTACAAAACAACTAAAACCACAACAACAGCCCACGCAGGGCCCCAGTCGACTGGACCTCACCCCCAGTCGACTGAAAACTTTCGGGATAACTCAAAAACTCAAACCAGCAACAAACCAGTCGACTGACCACCAGGTCCAGTCGACTGAACCCAAACCAGAACCTTTTCAGTCGACTGGTCCCCCAAGCCCAGTCGACTGACCTGCCAAACTCAAGATCCAGTTAACTGATCTCAAGATCCAATCGACTGATCACCCTCGAAAACTATTTTTAAGCCACGGTTTCAACCCTCCAAATCTCGAATCGAAGCTTTGAAACTCCCATCAAACATCCTCGGACATCCACACAGCCAAGCTAAACACCAAACCTTCGAAAGAAACTCTCGAAACACGATTTCATCCACCGAAATCAATAAAAAATTGGTTTTTAACCCAAAACCCAACTTGATACAAACTCATATCTATAGCAATCTAACCGTTAAAAACACATACGATCATACGTAGTACCCTTATACGGGCAGTAGGGTCTAGAATCCTACCTTAGTGAGTTAAAAACTCGACGTTTTGAACCAAGTGCAAAATTGAGCCTCGCCGGAGTGAAATTATGACCGGATGGTTGCGTAGCCCACCGTGCCAATAACAAAGATCGGTTGTTGGATCGTTGAAAACTGAGCCTCGGGCCCCTAACAACTTAGAGAAAAGGTAGAGAGAAAACAAGAAACTTGTTGGAGAAGTTTTGAAAAATATCTTTTTGAAAATATCTTTTTTTTTGAAATTTTTTGAAATTCGCACCGCAACTGCCTACTGCCCCGGGAACCTACCCCGCATGCATATCTAAACCTGATCATGCATCAAAAGCAGTAAAAACATGCTCAAACGAAAACACGTAACGTGCGTCCAAAAATGTCGAAAAAAATGGATCAGAGTCTCACAAATTTTGAGTCCCCTTAACAAAATGAATATTTTAAACCATTAGCAAATATAAGAAGAAGATAGAACTATGATGCACAAAAAACTTAGAACTTATGTGCTTTTTAGAATTTGAAGGGTTGAGTTAATTTCATTGTTGAGTGAATCAAGATAGTGCACAGTCATCAATGATGGATCGATGACTAACAATATCTAATGTACGAAATAATATATAGAAGTAAGATAGTTACCCAATATTATGCGGAACAAAAAAGTAGTTGGCCATACTTAGTATCATCTAATCTCTTTGCAAGCAATACAGATTTTGAACTTGTACAGACTTGGTTCTCCTACTAATGGCATAGGGGTTCATAAACAGAAAGTTTCTCCCCAAATTGAAAACTTTAATGACGTGATGAAGATGTCTAATAAATAAAAAAATTAATTATTATTAAAACAAGTATAGTAATTTAAGAAATCATGAGAACTTCAACAACTAAAGCATATAATACTAATTAATCTCACCTAACACACAAGATTGTGCATGTTATAGATAATTCTATCATCTGACATATACACTTCATATCCAATATTTGAAGTTGAATATTAATCTCGTCACCGAAAATGTTTTTTTCACTTGAATGCTAATGGCTTAATCGTTCTTGACATGTTCGATTAATGAGGAAAAAGATTAAATGAACTCCAAATTTTTTCATAATCATTTCTCAGAATTTCCTAAATTAAGATTTTTGAAAGTAAAGAAATATACCTTAATTTAAAGAATTTCTAATAAATGTAAAGAAAATTTAAAATTTATACCTCATCGCTCATCAATACAAGATGTTTAGGCTACCCAAGTTAATACCCTATTGCATCTCCAATAAAAGTTGACTCTCTTGGGATAGATATAGGAAGGAGGACATCTTTTACAATAGCCACATCAATAGACTCGCATATAATGGCTTTCTTTACTAGTACTATATGCATTACATCTTGAACTCCAAGACTTTTATGTATCGTACCATGAGCAATAATATTGTTAAGTGATCCCACTACCAATTTACAGTGTTTTCTCTACAAAAAGTAGTGAAATTGGGTATTAAAATAACAACTAAGCATATACAACTAACAATATTAAAAATACAATTTCCACAAATATAAAAAATATATACACCTTTTGGTTTTTACGTTTAAAGTCTAGAGATAGCATGCCAACATTTATTCTCACCCTACTATCCCTTGATATAGGGTCAACCTCTTGACTCACTATATTATCATTTTTCAAGTTATTTGAACTAACATGATCTGAATGTGGTGTACATGGTATTTGTTGTTCAAGTGCATTGAGTTGAGCTCGCATTTGTATAATAACTGCTTCAACAGACTTTTGTTTCTTCTCACAATGTGAATGATCTCCACATCTAGGCATATTGAAGTACCAAAATTTCCTACATTCCGTACCCGACCAAGATGTTCAGGAGTATCCAAAGCCATTATGAGGATGTGGTTGGTATCATTTGTGAAGAATTTCCCATCTTAAGCATGTTTAGTTAACTAATTCTACATCTATTAAGTGACAACAATAATGAGTGTTATATGTTTTTTAGAGAATGACCTGCGCCTAAAGACACTTAACACAATTTGATTCCAACCAAATCAATTTAATTACAACTCCAATCCTAACAACAAATTGAATAACGAAATAAAAGATTAGTGAAAATTCTTTTGATACTAATTTTAAGAAAAATAGCAAGCATAAAAAATACAAAGTATAATTATAAGGATTAAAATCTTAATAAAATTAACCATCACAATCTTTGTTAAGAGCACCAGTGACTGGAACATACATTTATGAAGAAATAAATTACAAATTAACTAAAGATCAAAATTAAGTAAAGTGAAAAAAAACTCATCAAGTAAAAGGCAAAGCTTTTTAAAATTACAAATTTGAACCTACTTTCACATTCAATAAATGGTTGAAACTATTAAGTAAAATGGTTAAAAATACAAAGTAATAAAAAGCAGATCTCCTTCTCATTTTAATTGTTCAGAAAACCTTGGGAACTTGAAAATCCTACTATAAGATTAATATTGAATTTCTTTTTATGGAACTTGAAAATCCTACATTCAAAAGAAGATCTCATTAAACAAAAACCAAAATAGTAAAAAAGCGATCAATCGGAAAACCAAAGAATGATAACTAATACATAAAAACAAAAAAACTAAATTTCATCCACCAAAAACTGGAACATAAATTGATAAAAAAATAAATGATAAACTATACATATGATTTTTCAAATCTGTTTTTTATTTATCAAGAAATAAATGATAAACAAAAATCTATTTTTTATTTTAAAAACACCATTTCTAAACTATTTAAAAAAAATAGTAATAGTAACAGTAATTAATTTAAAAATCTTCCCAGCAAAGGAATTTTATTAATTAACTACATCTATATTAATATTGAAGAACAGCATAGGTTCGAGCAAGATTCTGACTGCTACCCTCAATTGCAACTAAGGCGAACAATGCAATTGACAAATGAATGACCAAGACTCCGTTGTAGAGTGCTCCCCGTGAGCGGGCCAATGCGCAACCAATCTTTAATACCATTATTCATATGCATATTTCAATTAGAAAGTTCTACAAAACCCACCGAAAACAAAAGGAGAGTCTACTGAAACTGCAAAATTACCTTTGGTTTTAATTTGTAATAACAAAAGGATTGAATCCTGTCATAATCACGAAGCAACAATGGAATCTGACATCTCAATGCAGAACAAAGCATTATATACCAAAAATTGCACAAAAGAGAATAACAGCATAGGTTCGGGATGGAGGTTACCGACTGCGGTGATGGATGGCGGCGAATGACAACGAAGGACAGTGGCGGTGGGAGTTAGTTGCGGCGGTAGACGGTGGCAAAGAAAGGGGCAAAGAGAAGACTGGTGCCGCGTGGACGACCGAAACGGATGTGGCGGTGGTCGGTGAAAACGAACTCCTCTGTGGTTGTGGATGTGGCGGTAGTCGGTGGAGGGGTGGCGGAGGTCGGTGGAGAGGCGGCGACGGCGTGCGGAAGAGGAGAAGGAGTGGGAGACGCGATTTCGCTGGCTAGGTTGCGAGAGAGTTACTCTGTATCAGGACTGTTGGAAGAAATTTTAGGAACCCAAACTGTGTAGAGTGATATGAAGTTATCTGAAAGGAACAACCAATCTCGGTTATATTAACAACCGAGAGCTAAAGTTACCCAAAAAAAAATTACCGCTTAAAATTTTTGGAAATAAAGCTTCTCTATTCTTATATAACCGAGATCTAAAGTGATTTAACAAATCGTATCATCTCAGTTAGTAAATAAATCGAGATTACAAAGCATTAGAAGACATCTCAGTTTTAAAATATCTGAGATCTAAAACTATAATAAACCAACATACTATCTCGGTTATTGAATAAACCGAGATGAAAAAGCTTTCTTATTTTTTAAAATCATGTTTTACAAAAAAATGAGATTTTTTTATATTTTTAAACGATATCCTTTAACCATTATTGTAGTAGTGGATGAATGAGATGCTTCAGTATCAAAATGGGTACGAAACTTGGAAAACATAAAATTTAACCATCCCCACATATCGCTCAATCGGGCTGAAGATCGATCAATCGGTCTATTGCTGCTTGCAGCTTCTTGCACCTGTAGAGGAGATGCCGAGAGATTGCAAATACCGTTCGATCGGTCTGGCTCTGAACCACTTTTTTTTTATGCTTTTTGAAACATTCACGTTCAACCATGCATCAATTTGGCACCAGGGTTCAAAAAAGCTTTTATAAACCACCATTTTGATAAAAACAAGGCCCAATTTTACAACTAAAAGATTTAAATCATTCCCCCAACTCATTTAAACCACAGAATTTTATTAAAACTCAACCAAAATCCTCTTCAGAAGGCATTCCCAACAACATGCATTCAACAATACAAAAATTTATACTTAAAGCCTTATAATATCAAGAATTTAAGTATAAAAGAAGGCTTTATACCAAGCTTTACATGAACCAACATCTCATGGCACGATGACAAAACCTCACTTTGAACCCATTCAGTCCTAGAATTAAAACTTAATTACATGACATTGCTAAAACAAACTTTTACAACCTCTAAAACCAAAATACAAGTTCTTCTTATCCATTAGTTAAAGAGCCACCTTTGCAACCTAAAAACATTAAATTTAAATAACGTGAGCTGAGATTCAATAGAATTCTAACAATCTATATGAAACATACTCAATATGCAACTTAATAAATCTATATCAACAAACCCAACCCAAAATATGTCCGATGTTCTCATGCTTTACAAACAATTGTGTTCCCGTTATCCCAACGACACAGCAGAGTAATTATAAACTCTTATTCGTTGTCCTCTCTACTAGGCTGCCTTAAGGCACTGATAAGCAACCCACAAGTTTTATAACTATCAACACAACCATTATCAAACAACAACACATCTAATGTAATCCATTTCTACACACATTGTACTTTTTTATGGTCTTGCACCGCATGACAAGTACCTAACCTAATTATGTACTCTTTCATCGTAGAACAAGCACCTAACTCAATTATGCACACTTTTATGATCAAACTGAAGGATAGGGCACCCCAGCACTCTTTTTACGGGATTAACCGAAGGGTAGGGCACCCATTTTGCTCAAGTTTTTTGTCTTTCACCAAGGAACAATGAAAGCCAAATTAACTCCACAACCATCTCAATATATATGTGCAACATATCATTAATACTATTGGTCCTTTAACTGTTATTGCGGTTTTTTACCTAATTACACGTGTATTTATGACATGTCCATAATTTGATTTTCATAATAATCATTGTAGACACTCTAATTTGACCCCGCTCAATTTTAAGTGAATCTGATGATAAAAATAATTAGAATTGTGCCTCAGTATTATCTTCGAAAAATGATCCAAACTCGGTATTTAAACCTAATGATCAAAACCTTCAAACCAATGAAACCATTTAGAAACTTTCACTTGTTATGGCGACCGCAAACTTGATTATGGCGACCGCAGATAGAACTTCTTGAAAACCTTAGCCAAAGTGGCGACCGCCACCTCCAACCTGGCGACCGCCAACTTGTATTGTGGTAAACGCCAATAGAACTTCTTAGAATATTTTTATTTGTGGCGATCGTCAACTCTTAACCTGGCGACCGCCAACTTCAAATGGTATGACATGTCCCAAAACGTGTTAACCTTTCATTGATTGAGAAATTCTATAAATACCGTACCCCTTGGTACATTTTCATGACAGAATTTTAGAGAGAGAAGCTCTGTCGAGTCCCTGAGCAATTTCGAGCCCCGATGTCGAAACCCTACCGAAGTACCGAAAACCAAACCTGTGACGCCAACATTGAAACCCTAACTGGGATATTGAGGATTGGATTATTGGCACCATTCCCCAACTTGAGGATTCCTTAGCAATCTAGGTATTTTGTTTGGATTCCCAATCTTTCTAACTCCATTCATTCTCTTTTGGAGTGATCGGATTTAGTTTAATTTCAATTCGCATGTTTCTTTCATTAACATAGTTAATCTTGTTTATTATTTAATTTGTTTCATGTAATTTGGTTACTTTCATTAATTTTTTAATTATTAATTTACTCATATTTCACACTTAGCACATTGTCACTTTTTGTTAATTCATTAATTAGGGCTAATATAATTGACAATGTGACTTACGATGTCATTATTGTCATAATCAACGCGCTTACATTCATATGGTTGTAATTCTCAATATTACACTCATATTTTTTTATGTTTCTTATAATAGTCATTATTTTAATTTTTTAGGGTATATTATACTTACACCCCTTCTATTTAAGAGTTATATCACTGTTATCCCCTCTATTCTCTGAAATATCACTGTACCCCCTTACTTTTTAATTTTTGTAATACTTTGGTCCAAAAGTTAACTTTCCGTTAACTTTTAAACGAAAAAATAGTATTTTCACACTTACACCAATTGATTTCTTTGTTTTCACACTTGCACCCCCTGTTTTTTTTATTTTTTGTTTTTTTAATTACAAAATTTTATTTAAAATTTTTTAATTAAAAAATAAAAAATTACTAAATACAAAAATAAGTAAAA
>JAOTRH010072159.1:0-17798 GCA_034768845.1 Heliamphora exappendiculata | reverse complement strand
TTGGACTTGTAAAGATGGTCCTTGGTGTGCATGGTGAGAAGTGATTGAGCCAGTTTGTGGCAGTGGGAATGAAGTGGGAATGAAGTGATTGAGCCAGTTTGGGCTTACATTGCTCCTTGGTGAAAGTTCAAAAATGTGCATAGAGTGAGTTCGCTACGGTCCCTCGGGTTAATCCCTGAAAACGTGGTTTGGTTATACTTCATTCATCGGTTATGTAAATCCGTAAAGAAGTCTGTGATTTGGTTAGGCTACGCCCATCGGTTATGAAAATTCGTAAAGAAGCTTATTGCCCCATGAGTGGCATCTTTGTCGTAACTCTGTATAGAATTTGTCATTATCTAGCTGACCTTCAATGGTTCAGAACTAGGATAATAGGTAGGAGTTTTTAGCGGTTACCTTGTCTTTGTATGTCAGAGTCGGCACATAGGATCTCATTTATCTTGTCTCCTCGGCTGCGTGTCTCGAGTGGAGAATGTTGTTTTACTGCTTTCCCTTAACTGTGGCATGATATATATCAGGATTATATGCATAGTTTCAAGGATGAAAATGGTGGTTTTCAGATGGAAAACTGGTGGGTTTTGTGAGAAAAATTGTTTTGGCTTTTGTGGTCGAGCTAGCTCCCACCATATAATTGCATGACCTGCTTTACAGCTTTGATATAGTCTGTTTCTATTGGGCTTCGGCTCACGGTGTGGGATTTTGCTGTAAAAACATTTTCAGGTGAACATGACGAGTTGACCTAGTTACAAAGGTGATGGAAGACTTGCTATAGTTTTTCCTGTTTTGTTCATGTACTTTTATATGTAACGCCTGTGATGGTTGATTTTGTATGCCTTTTGCCGATATACTTATTCATGTATGAGAATGCATGTTTATAGTTTGTGAGAGCTGATCCTTGGAAAATTTTTTTATCCAAATGTTGTATTTGATTTCCAATTGTAAAACCTTTTTTTTTTTTAAATGAGTGTTTTGGTGGGTTTTCGCGTGACCCTGGTGTTTGGGGCGTGACAGTCGATTGTCTATGATTTTCGTTTGGAACTATTTTGTTCGTTTGAACCTCAATTCTCGTGTTGCCAACAATCAATTAAGGGTAGTTTTGGTATAATAAGAAGGAACAAGACTTAGTGGAACATTAAATTGTGATTTATCCCTAAACAAGTAATCCTAAATGGGATTTGGACAAAAAAAATTCTAAAATAAATATCAAAAAATATTACATGAAAATATGATTTTTAGGATATATCTCTAACACATGATACATATTGTGCTCTTAGAGACAATGCGCTGTAGTGTTTTCATAGGTTTGGCTCCTGAGTATATTTTTTATTCACTACAATAAATTGAGTCAGCAATGACGAATTAATCTTGTCTCTAAGTCTAGGTATTTCATTGCTAATACATTCCATGACGAAAACATGTCCTCTCCACTTTTGTCTCAAAACGGTCATCGCAGAAAGTACCCGATGACGAAAATTTAGTTCTTCACTAAAAATTTGACATTTTGCGACAAAAAATCTTAATTCCTCATAAAAAATGCCATTTGTGATGATTTCTTATCATATTAAGCGATGAAATAAATCGCCGCAAATCATATTTCACCACAAAAACAATGAATTTTTGACAAAAAAATTCCTTGCAAATGATATTTCGTCACAGAAAATGAAAAATTATTTTGCATAGAATGAATTGGTGACAAAAATTTCCTCACAGTAAAGAAAAATTGTGACGAACAATATTTCCTTGCAAATGAAAACATTTAGTGACGAATAATTTCGTGGCCACTTACTTTATCCAAATTGTTGACAACAATTCGTGATGGAAAGTAATTTGTCGCAAAATCATTGTTTAGCGACAAAAAAAAAATCGTCGCTAATACAATATAATTGGTGACAAAATATTTCAGCACAATAGATGGGTGATAAAACATTTCATAACAAATACATGTAATGGGCGATAAAATATTTTGTTGCAAGTATCTAGATGTATTAGGCGACAAAATATTTTTACCCAATATAGCTAATTGGCGATGAATTTTTTTTTGCTAATCATGTAATATCATTTCTAAACCTATACAATATAAATCTACGTTCTAATTCTACACAATATAATATAATATCTATTACAATATGTATAATATAGAACACTATCCATTTAAACACAACAATAAAATTCCTTTTAACTTTATACAAACCAAAGAAATGCAATCGAAATTCAACACAGCAATCAAGTCAAAAAGTAAATCTCCAACCCTAATAACGTAAATATATCTCTAAAGTAAAAAAAAATTGTATCAAACAATTCATCCCAAATAAATGAACAAAAATTAAAAAAATGTCAATTTTGATAAAATAAATTTAAAAAAATCGTGGCACAAAAAGATCCACCATCATCTTCCATATATATCGAATTTGCAAACACAATAAAAAAAATAGCCCAAATGTGTATAATCGACGAAAGCTGTTTGATGGTGGGTCATAACGCACCGAAGGATTACACTAGGTTGATTGTGGATGCTTCTACCAAAGATGCTAACAACGGGTCTCTAGAGCGTTGTACAATGCATTATGTAAGTTTTGAGTTAGAGTATTGAATCAAGAGAGGCTGTCTTGTGAGGATCGATTGAGTGATGAGTCTGCACATCTGTCTGTGCACCATGTTCTTCCTTTTCTTTTGAGTTTGTAATCCCTATGACATTTGAAATCAATGAAATTAATAATGATTCTGCTTACCTCGTCATGCCCAAAATATTGTGTGCTTTTTGAAAATTTTAATGAATTTGAGGGGGATGCCCCCAAGAACTAAAAAGTTAAATAAAAAAAGAAGAAAAAATGTGTGCCAAACCCTTAATAGAAGAAACTCTGTTTTTAAATCTGGAGAATGAAATTAATCCACAAATGGTTTAAATTGGTTTAACTTTATCTTCAAAAGAATGTGAATAATTTATATCTTTATTAAAAGAATTTAAAAATATTTTTGCATGGTCTTACAAAGTTATGCCTGGAATTGATCTTGAAATTGTACAAATAGCATGTTCCCCTATACTACAAAAGTTAAGAAGGAAGAACAAACTAAGAAGATTAACGCGGAGTTTCTCATGGTGACTGAGTACCTCAAGTGGGTAGCCAACATTGTCCCGATGCCAAAAAAGGATGGTTGAATCAGAGTCTACATGTATTTTTGAGATCTCAACACAATGCCAGTCCAAATGATAATTTTCCTCTACCACAAATTGGTATTCTGGTTGATAATATCGCTGGACTTGTTCTTTTGTCTTTCATAGACGATTTCTTAAGGTACAATCAAATTTTAATAGACCCAGAAGACTAAGAAAAGACATATTTCACCACACACTGTGGAACCTATTGCTACAGAGTTATGCCATTTGATTTGAAGAATGCTGGGGCAACGTATCAGAGGGTCGCTACTACGCTTTTGCATGGCAAGATACGTAAGGACGTCAAAATATGTGTTGATTATATGATCGTGAAATCTAAAGATCGAGATGGACATATCACATAATGTAAAAATTCTTCTTATGGATCAGAAAGTACAAGATGCGCCTCAATCCGCAAAAGTGTGCTTTCGGGGTAACTTCTAAAAAATTATTTGGATTAATGATCACTCAACGAAGCATAGAGATTAACCCATCAAAGATTAAAGCCATTATGTAGATTCCTTCTTTAAAGACTGAGAAAGAGGTTAGAAGCTTTTGGGAAAAGGTGCAATTCATTAGTTGATTCGTGGAAAAGTTGACAACAATGTGTGAACCATTATTCCGTCTACTGAAGAAATGGATCAAGTTTGAGTGGGATAAAAAATTCCAAGACGCTTTTGAGATGATACGACAATACCTGTAGAAACCACCCATCATAGTTCCTCTCCAGCCCCATAAGCCGCTGATACTTTTTTTAGCAGTAATTGATTCGGCCATGGAATGTATACTAGCACAAAAAGGAGAGACAGGGGTTGAAAATGTTGTCTATTATTTAAGTAAGAAAATGACCGGATGTGAAATTTGGTGTACACCCTTGGAAAAGACCTATTGGATTTTATAAAAAAATATGTGCAAAAATAGTTTTAAATTAAAAAAATAAAAAGAAACAATTTGTAAAAACAATCAAGATAATTTCTTTTCTATCAAATGAAAAATCCAATCAAGTTTTTTTAAAAATAATCAAGATAATATTATTTTCTATCCAAATAAAAAATAAACCTTTCAATCATTTTTTAAAAAATAATCAATCAAATATTATTTTTATATCAAATCAAAAATAAATTTTTAAAACTGTTTTACTTTAAATAACCAAAAAAATGATATTTCTAGTCAAATCGTTCCATATGCATGTCATTTTAGGCACACACACATCAAACTATGCATTCGCGCATGAACTAAGACTGACTTAATTGCTATTAGAGGATACGTAGTCAACTCGATCAAATTCGACCATGTCATTGAAACACATTTTTTTTATCTTTTAGGATACATAAAAATTAGAAATAATTTATTAAACCAAAAAGATAAATAAAAGGAAATTAGTACCGAAAAGACGATATTAGGTGCCTAACACTTTCCCAACTTGCAAAAGTAATCTCCAAACCCATCTCTCGATTATTCACATACCAAAATGAGTCATTTCAAATCAAGTCCCACTAATATGCTATTTTCAAACAAAAATTATTTTCTGGCATTCTTTTGCCTTTTTCAAAATTTAAAGCTTAATTTTTAAACCTTGCTTTGCTTGACTTGCCTAGTTTGCTTGCTTTGGAAATTGATTTTAAAGGATGGCCTAACACACCCAAACTCAATGTTAGGTGGCGACTTTGATTTTTTTAGTTTGTGACCCGATAAACTCAAAAATATATATTTTTTTTCTGTGTCGCATTTTATGTCATGATTTTTTTTTGGAATTATCTAATAACAAGAAACAAGAGAGAGACCTAGGAAAAAATTGGGGCACGATAGGCCTATCCTTGTAGTATTAAGATGGTCAAGAAATTAATAAAGGAATGGATCACTGATAAAGAGCTGGTGTTTCTTCCGGTTGAAAACCTACGGTCGAAGAAGGAAAGGGAAGGGCCGAACTACTATGTCTACCACTGAACAACTATGCACTCTACGGATAAATGCTATACACTCGGAGGAATCTTCAGAAGAAAAGTGGCTAAGAAACAGCTAAGGTTCTCAGAAGAGGAGAACAACAATGTCAGAAAGAGATCATTCCCTGAACACGAAAGGGAGGTCAACACGACGACAAGAGATGATGATGTTCATGATATCGAAGATTGCAGAGGCTGCCAAACGCCATACCCTATCAAAACAGTCTAAGAGTCATCCAGATTTAAATGGTTTCACAACTAACTGAATTTGTGGCAAGTCTCCAAATGGAAGCAACAAAGGCAACCATGAGGATAGTAGAGGCGAATAACCTAGAGTGTACAACTACATAAGGAACACTTCGAAGGGTAGCAACGAATGTCTCGAATTCCATAGTATTCATAGACTATGATAGAAGATATCCTTTCCCTCACAAGAGACCCCTATACATCACTGGCAACATAAACGGGGTATCATTCAAACGGATCTTTTTGGATAGTGGAGCTTCTATTAATATATGTTGAGGAGGACATTCAAAAAGATGGGAATGCTAGAAAGAAAGATGGTGAAGCCACCAATAAGCATCACTGGATTTGGTGGTGAACGTAAGGCAACTCTAGGTCATGTCACAATAAACCTAACATGCAGGGTATCAACCCGTGAAGTTCCACATCATCGATGCAGATACGAGCTATCATGTGATTGTAGGCAGATCGTGGATGGACAGATATGGAGTTGTACCCTCTAGTTATCACTAATGTATAAAGTGTCGTGGGTAGGGGAAGGAAATCACTATTAAAGCCTCTAACAAACCTTTCCATTTAGAAGAAACGCATGTAGACGACATAGTAGCGAACTTTATCAAAGAGCATATGTCACGCCCCAAACTCCGGGTCACGTGAAAAGCCACAACAACCGCCCAAACTAAAGGGATTTAAAACCAGAAAGCCAAGCAAGGCCAAAACCTTTGTAAAACGCACTACCGATGGTTTATTAATTGATTTAAAAGAGTAGTCAAGAGACTACGATTGCAGCCTACAAGCCAAGCCTATAACAACAAAATACGTGTTTTGAATAAGAAAATCTTTTCATTTTAAAAGAAGCTTAGGCCATTCTAAAATCTACCTCGAAGCACAAAAGTTTATGTAAGAAAAAAACCATTTGAAAATCTCATTTGTAAACCGTTGATCCCAACAACGAAAAACGTAGTAAGAAACTACAAAAAACAACAGCCAACCCAAGGTTCTCTTGAAAGCATAAAAATATGCACTCATTCATAAGAATTACATACGCATTACAACATGTTATATCCATCATGAAACATATACAGAAAGGTATAAACTACCTAACAAAGACCAAACAACGGGGTCTAGCCAACAGCCACCTCCGGGAACCTCAAGGTCACCCAACAGAACCACGTACACTTGAAAATGATTTTTAACAAAAATCCCACACCGTGAGCCGAAATCCAATTGAAACAGACTATAAAATTGTAAAGCAGGATATGCAATCACAAGTATACAAGCTCAACCACAGGAGCCAAAAACGTTTTCCCAACCCAAAATCACACAAGTTTTTTATCAAGCTAAACGCGAGCCTCAAAACGGTTTTATTTCATAAAATCCCACATTTTCATCCTTAAAACCATGTATATCAACAATGCAGATAATATTTTCGCAGTTAAAGAGAAGCAGTAACCAAAATGTTATTTTTCACTCGAACACACAGCCGAGAACACAATGGTAACAACTATAGATTTCTTTCCATTACCTTTCCCTTAAGTCGTATAAGACCCATCAGGTAATGACAAATTCTATTCAAAGTCACAACAACGCACGCACACACGCACGCCATCAACGCTTTTGCGTGATTCAACCAACTCATGGTGTCAAAAATAAGGCACCGATATTGAGCGGGCATATAGACCCAAGTAGCGCTACCATCCACCTGGCCACACAGGCCCCATGGAGTAACGGAACCTTCTATACCCCGACACGATCTGCGTCCACTCCCAGTTCACTAGTCGGCGGGCAGAGAAACCTATTCTGTACAGTGTTCGATCTTTCATCGTGGAGCAACTCGTGCCCCGAATTTACCAGATCCGAAGATCCCAATACGGTCATTTTTCATTATCACATTTAAAAACGTTCTCGTGTGAGTTTAACCCAAACAGTTTCTCTCACCAAACCCACACAACATTATGAGTCCAACCCCAAAGGTTCCTCTCACCACAACACTGCGAGTCCAACTCAAAAGGTTCCTCTCACCAAATCCATAGCTCGACTATGAAAACAGTTATACATTAAACATGTATACAGATCCATCCATCGACATGGAGATCAAATAAAACATTATCAAAATATTTTCACCATTTTCAAAATCACCTTTTTGAAAACCAAGGATATCAACACATCCAGATCATATATAAAATCGAGAAAAGGCGTAAAATCTACTTTTACCCAAAACTAAGGTTTAAACATGAAAAAAACCACAAATCATGCATTTTCTACCTAGTGAAAAAATATATAATTACATATAACACTCTTATATAGCTGTAGAGTCTAGAATCCTACCTCGTTGAGGCAAAAGCTCGACATCTCGAAAACCATACCTCGACGAAATGGGATTCTGCCCAGATAGATGTGAAACCCTTGACACCAAAATCTAGAGAGAAGGTAGAGAGAACCGAAATTTAGCTTAGAAGCTAATAAATCTAAAATATCTCCAAGCTCCTGATATTTATAGAATTTCACGCCAAACCTCCACCGCTCGAGCGGACCCCTGCCGACATACATCTCGGGCACACCACCGCTTGAGTGCACCACCATCGCTCGAGCGGTCACCACACCGACCCACTCTCTGCCACCACCTCGCTCGAGCGCACACCCACCGCTCGAGCGGTCAACGCTGGGTGAAAAACTAAACAGAAGAAGCAGAACCTAACACTTTCCATACCTTTGTCCGAACATTCCTTAGAGTTCTATAGTCTACTCCGAACTTATCTCTCGTGCATATTCAAGCTCAAAGTATCCACCTGAAACTTCACCGAGATCAAAAGTTAATATTTACCCCCGTCAACACTAAATCATTCAAAAATGAAACGGGTCAAGGTCTCACAACTCTCCCCCCTTAAAGGAATTTTGTCCCCAAAATTCAACACTGAACGCAAGCTAAACACCAGCTCATCAATCATCAACAAACTCTGATGCAAACCCAGCAACACTGTACAACAACAAAAATGCCTTTGCAACTGAAACCCCAAAACTAATGTCACACGAGACCAGTCCACCATGGAACTTAATCCCAAATGCTCCCTCTTTCGAAACATAGAGATTACCACCCCTTCATTCTTATTGCCACAAACTGGCTCAATCGCATCTCGCCATGCACACTAAGGACCATCTCTATAAGTCCAAACACACGACGTTAAGCCCTGGCATCGGCCACATGAAACCGCATACTCCACGCACAGACTCTACTCAAGTTCTTACGATCACCAAATGACCATCGATTTTGATACCACATCATCACCTTATTGATGCCAACATCACCATTACTGAAGCTGTCATGACACCGATCCATGAGCAACAACACAACACCCAACTCCAGAGAGAAGCTCACCAGAGAGAAGCTCACCAGAGAGAAACTCACTTAACTCACATGGGATACCAAAGAATGCATCTCAGCAAACCCTCAAATCTTCATCATCTACTCGATCTTCGATCTCAAACCACCATTCTTACCCAGGAGAAACATCAGGTGGTACACCATTGTCTGGGACAAGGTTTCGCACAACTGAAAATTGACTTGGTATCACAGCCACAAAGTCACCTGACCCTAACAAGTCGCTTGACCAAACACGTCACGCGGACAGAATATCTCATAGGTATCCAACAACCAATACAAACCCAACTGTATCACCCGTGCAACAGCACGTCACTACACATCTCAACGTCTCGCTACCCAATCACTGATACCAAGACTCGCGCTTTACACTTAACAATTTCTCTGCTTCCAGAACTCATCACGGCCCTTCCGTCCCCAACCAAACAATTGTGTCGGTCCGAACAGGCCACACCAACCAAGGCTTCTCCAACATCATACTCTTGGGACCACTATCCATACAAACAACAGTTATACCAAAACACAACACTTACCACAGTCGACAACCACTCCTCGACTCTAAGAACTCTAAGCAGTTCCAAGTCCTCAAACTGAACAAAAGGCCAAACCTGCAAAAGTCTACCAGAAAACCACCATACACATATCACAACCGCACTATTCTAACAAAATTTTTGCTCTGCCAAGAGCTAGAAGCACAACTATATACACACAATGGTTAACGATCCTCAACTGATCAGTGCAAAAGAACTCTACGTCTCAACACAAACTCCCCAAGCATTCCATGTTTACCAATCGAACCTCACAGGGACCACAATCCAAATGGTTCAACCATCTGTTGAAACCATGAAGGATTAGTCCAATGATCACCTAATCCTGGCGACAGACGTTCCTGAGTCACAACTCCAAGGGTCACAACACAGGTATAAACCCACTGAGAGTCCACAGTCTCATAACACAATCAGAACCTAAACCAATCAAGAACCTGACATCTCTATCCAACCGAGATGAAACAACTCGCACCAGACCGTTGTCTACAAGAAAACTCTCTCTCTCCTTCCATCCATGGAAAGAAAAAGGCCAACAAAAAACCACAACTCAACCTCGGTGTACTGCCAATACTCATCAACACTTAGCTTCTAAGAACTCTGTAAGTCCTACCTCGGGGCCACATTGACTACAGTCACACAGCTGCTGTCAACCACCATCACGATACTCAGACCATCCGTTACACCAAGCTCTCAATGCTCAGACCTTATTCACACATGTGAGCACCATCCATCCGCATACCTAGTACAACACATACCATTGCGTCCAAAATCCCACTTCACAAGGTTGCGCTTACTCACCTAACTCATGCAAGGAAAACCACTGCCACGTCATGACCTCTCCAAGCAAAGGAAACCCAATCTTGAGAGTTACTAATAACTCCCACAATCATGCAAACACCTTCTGCATTTTTGCTCTCAAAACATACATGATCACAGGCATCGTATCCTACGACTTCTCACCTATCACCCCAGGCTAGCTAAACCACACGATCCACTACTGAACCTCATCACTCAACACTTCGTTCCCATGGGCAAACAACATACCCATCTCTGAATCTAAGGTGGAACACAGACAACATCCGTACATTTCACACTTGGGATACATCATCTCAGCACTAAATCAACCACACTATCGAACCTCATGCACCCAGCACGGTTCCCAAATACAAACTCCTGATCACTAGGGTAACGACCAGATCACAAACATGCGTCCCCGTAGGAATCCCACAAAATTGATACTCATTGCCTGTTGAAATCGTAACCTGAACCCCTACACATTCCAACAAATCGCGACCCATGCTTACTCCCAGCATATCTACAACTCGTACTCATTCACATATCCTTGAGTTCACTCACTCAGAACTCAATTCTCATATCTAAACAAAGTATACCACGTCCAAGGTCGTCAGAACTACTCAGACTCCCAACAGCATCCTGTTGATCATCATCAACATCTTGACTACCAAAAAATATCTCAAGAACCACACATTCTGCTATCTCGACATACGTCCAGCCAAGGATTACTATGCTCCCATCTACTATGTTCCCGTCTATACCTCATTCTGAGTACACGGCTCATGATATAGCATGGCTCACGACGCCCCTAATCCATCACACGACCAAACCATGTACACCGAACCCAAAAGGGATTATCACTATCCTCAATCCAATCACAACAACTAATATCTAGGGTTTCTAGCACCCCATTACCCTTACTCACAAGGCTATCCATAACACATCTATAACCTCCGATAACTTACTCTCAAAAGGAGCCAGCTACCCAAGCTAAAGCCATCAACCATATTTTGCCTACACCTGAGCAAAACTCTGCTCATGCAACCACTTAACGGTTTACCAACCGAGGCCAACCTCACATGACTAAACTCGACTCACTGATGAGTTCCACAACATACCAAGCGATTGACGCTCAACCCATAACCTTATCTCTGCAACTGATAACAACCAAGCCGCACATCCAATACCCCAAACCACGGTCTCGTCGTCTCTAAGGGTGCACAGTTCATATATAAAGAAAACATGAAACACGATAACCTAAGGTTGAACTATCATGTTATTTCTACCACATACCACATAATCATGCTATCATCTAGCCACAACGATTATACAGACACAACACTGAAATCGAGGAGAACCAACAAAAATAACGCGTCACTTTGGACAACCTACTTAGATTCCTTGCTAGAAATCACGTTTGCGAAATGCGTTTCTAACTTGGCTCCCAAATTTGTTAATCCAAATGTACGAAGGTAAGACTAATTAATCTTAAAGTCCAACCTTCATGCTCACATATACACGACATCAACATGCTCATGTTCCAAACACAGGCAATCAAGCACACACACATCCTCACAAGGTAGCACACCCTCTTCCCACAGCTTATAGGTATTCGAACCCAAAGTTCTGATGCCAAGTTGTCATGCCCCAAACTCTAGATCACGTGAAAAGCCACAACAATCGCCAAAATCACCCAAACTAAAGGGATTTAAAACCAAAAAGCCAAGCAAGGCCAAAATCTTTGTAAAACGCACTACCGAGGGTTTATTGATTTAAAAGAGTAGCCAAAAAACTACGATTGCAGCCTACAAGCCAAGCCTATAACAACAAAATATGTGTTTTGAATAAAAGGAATCTTTTCATTTTAAAAGAAGCTTAGGCGGTTCTAAAATCTACCTCGAAGCACAAAAGTTTATGTGAGGCAAAAATCATTTGAAAATTCCATTTGTAAACCGTTGATCCCAACAACGAAAAACGTAGTAAGAAAACTACATAAAACAACAACCAACCCAAGGTTCTCTCGAAAGCATAAAAATATGCACTCATTCATAAGAATTACATACGCATTACAACATGTTATATCCATCATGAAACATATACAGAAAGGTATAAACTACCTAACAAAGACCAAACAACAGGGTCTAGCCAACAGCCACCTCCGGGCACCTCGAGGTCACCCAACAGAACCACGTACACCTAAAAATAGTTTTTAACAAAAATCTCACACCGTGAGCCGAAACCCAATAGAAACAGATTATAAATCTGTAAAGCAGGATATGCAATCACAAGCATACAGGCTCAACCACAGGAGCCAAAAAGGTTTTTCCAACCCAAAATCACAAGTTTTTCACTAGGCTAATGCAAGCCTCAAAACGGTTTTACTTTATAAAATCTCACATTTTCATCCTTAAAATCATGCATATCAGCAATGCAAATAACATTTTCGCAGTTAAAAAAAAGCAGTAACCAAAATGTTATTTTTCACTCGAACACAGCCGAGAGTACAACGGTAACAACTATAGATTTCTGTCCATTACCTATCCCTTAAGTCGCATAAGACCTGTCAGGTAATGAAAAATTCTATAGGAAATCACAACAACACATGCACACACGCACGCCATCAACGCTTTTGCATGATTCAACCAACTCGTGGTCTCAAAAATAAGGCACCGATATCGAGCGGGCATATAGACCTAAGTAACGCTACCATCCACCTAGCCACACAAGCCCCATGGAGTAACGGAACCTTCTATACCCCGACACGATCTGCGTCCTTTCCCGGTTCACTAGTCAGCGGGCAAAGAAACCCATTCTGTGCAATGTTCGGTCTTTCACCATGGAGCAACTCGTGCCCCGAATTTACAGATCCAAAGATCCCAATATGGTCCTTTTTCATTATCACGTTTAAAAATATACCCGTGTGAGTCCAACCCAAACGGTTTCTCTCACCAAACCCACACAACACTGTGAGTCCAACCCCGAAGGTTTCTCTCACCACAACACTACGAGTCCAACCCAAAATGTTCCTCTCGCCAAATCCATAGCTCGATTATAAAAACAGTTATACATTAAACATGTATACAGATTCATCAATCGACATGGAGATCAAATAAAGCATTATCAAAATGTTTTCACCATTTTTAAAATCACCTTTTTAAAAACCACTGATATCAATACATCCAGATCATGTATAAAATTGAGAAAAGGCGTAAAACCCACTTTTATCCAAAATTAAGGTTTAAACATGAAAAAATCACAAATCATGCATTTTCTACCTAGTGAAAATATATATAATTACATATAACACCCTTATACAACAGTAGGGTCTAGAATCCTACCTCGTTGAGCCAAAAGTTTGACGTCTCGAAAATCAAACCTCAACGAAACGGGATTCTACTTGGATAGATGTCAAGCCCTCAACACCAATATCACGGATCTGGTGTCTGATTACTGAAAACCTAGCCCCGGACCCATCAAAAACTAGAGAGAAGGTAGAAAGAATCGAAACTTAGCTTAGAAGCTAAGAAATCCAAAATATCTCTAAGCTCCTGATATTTATAGAATTTCACGCCAGACCTCCACCGCTCGAGCGCCCAACCACCGCTCGAGCGGACCCCTATCGGCATACATCTCGGGCACACCACCGCTCAAGCAGTCACCACACCAACCCACTCTCTTCCACCACCCTGCTCGAGCGCACACCCACCGCTCGAACGGTCAACGCTGGGTGAAAAATTAAACGGAAGAAGTAAGACCAAACACTTTCCATACCTTTGTCCGAACATTCCTTAAAGTCTCATTGTCTCCTCCGAACTTATCTCTCGTGCATATTCAAGCTCAAAGTATCCACCTGAAACTTCACCGAGATCAAAAGTTAATCTTTACTCCCATCAACACTTAAATCATTTCAAAAATGAAATGGGTCAGGGTCTCACAGCATATCATTTACAGGTTTGGGGTGCCATGAGTGATCCTGTCAGATAACAAAACACCTTTTGTAAATAAACGAGTGTAGCACTTACTCGAGTCATACCAGCTAAAACACCACAAGTCAACATTAAACTATCGTAAGGGGAATGGATAAGCTGGGACTTCGAACAAGACCTTGATCAGAATTCTAATTAAGATGATGGAAGAAGATAGTAAAGCTTGGCTAGATCATCTCTGGTGGCATTGTGGACATGTCATACAGCACGTAGACCTCCTATAACTGCCTTACCCTACTCACTTGGGCTGGGCATGGAACGGTCTGGGTTGAGTTTAACTGTAACTTAAAATCGAACCATTCACACTTTAAAACTAACCCAACCTAACCCATTTTAACTCGGGTTGGTTTGGGTTGAACCGCGATTCCATCATCAAAGTGGGATTCAAACTTTAATTTATTATTCAAAATTTAAAGAAGGTACAAAAACAATTGGAATACCTCCTAAGTTATTTCAATGGGGGATAGAAATACCTCATTTTTTAGGAGTTAAAGAGCTACAATTTTAAATAACTTAGAAGGATCATCAGTGTAAAGGTGGTTGTAAAACAATGTTGAAGAACCAATAGGTGGAAAGAATCCTATTTGAGCAGTTAGAAACTGATGATTCCATTGCATGTTCATCCACTGGACTAAACTTAAGCTAGGGAAGATTGAGCTTGAGGCATCTTTTATTGCTAGATCATCAAGCCATGGCACAACTCGCTTTAAACCATTCTCCATGTTAGATTCATCATCTACAAAAGAACTTCTTAAGGAAAGAAAAAACTTATGGTATAGTAAACAAATTCAACAAGGCTTTTATGCTCAAGACAAGCGATAAGTTCAGCAAACTGTTTGCTGCACTCATTCAACAGCATCCATACACAAAACAAAACCATGATCGATCCAAATGTGGTTATGTGATGATTTCTGTACATGGTATCAAACAAAAGTTTTCCTTAGCAATCACTGTTTCAAGCTAAACAAATCCCAAATATCAAGATAGTAATCTCAACTATCAAGACAGTAATTCCCTTGCAATCACTGTTTCAAGGTTTCCCCTGCAATTATTGTTTCAAGTTCAAGCCAAACAATCAGTAGGAAAATTAGCAACTCCTCTGGGTCTCGGGTTTGGTTGGGTTGAGAGCTTTCCAACCCGAGAACCAACCCGAGTACATTGATTTCGATTATTTTGGACCCAGAATCAACCCATCACCCTGATAGAACCAATACAACCCAACCTATAGAGACTGGGTTGGGTTGGTTCACAGGTTATTCGGGTCTCTTGAACACCCCTACTACTCACTAGTCTATGCTTCGGAAGCAATACTATCGGTAGAACTCGTAGTACCATCAGCCTAGGTGGCTCTGGCTGTAAGATTGGATTTACAGCACATGATAGCGAACTTAGAATCAATTGAAGAAAGAAGAGAGAAAGTCAGGCAAAAGCTGGATAAAACATAACTCTCCAGAGCAAAGGCATACAATAGAAAAGAACAAAAAAGTAAATTCATGAAAGGCGACCTAGTTGTTCAATCGGATTATGAGGGGACAACCATTACCGAAATTTGCAGCCAAGTGGGAAGGACCATTGAGAATAGCGTATGATAAGTACTGTGCGTAGAAATTTTTGACATCGAAATAAAATATTATTTTTTAATTGATTACAAAAAAATGAGCAAAACTCCTCCATACATCAATTTTCTCGTAAGAATGACAGAACCAATCACATCTAGGGGAAGTTGAGAACCATGAGCCACCATTTCGATGAATGCATCCTCTAACTACTGTTGGGCGGTAACGAGCAGTACTGACTCTGCCTCGCCCAATGTAGCCTTCAACTTTGACATCTATTAGGTAATTGAGTCCACGTCGCCTTCGCAACCCTGAACATGCAGAAGAGCCTTGGAAGGAGAAATGTGCCGCTGAGCAAAGGTCAACCTAGATCGCAACCATGATAGATCTAGGCCCGCAATCTTGAGATCCCCAATAGAAAGCAATAAAGAGTCTATAGTCAGTTAATCTAGATTTCCACCTTGTAGCCAGAATGCTACCTAATCAAAGAAGCTAAAGTCTGAGGTGCCATCCCAGCAAGCAAAGGGCTCTTAAAAGCCAATCGAGAGAGAGTTGCTAAATGGTGGGCATGTAGCCTGTTCAAAATCACGGCATTGTCAGCAACAAGACAATGGCTAAGAAATGTACCGCTTTGTCAGCAAGCTCTAGACCGGTGATAGGCACTGGGTGTTTCGTCATAACTGCACTCACTTTAGAGAACCTCTTTGTGGTACGACAGCAAGCCCAAAATCCTTAGGATCTATCTCCTTTATGATAGTGCGCTGCCCATCAGTGGTTACCCTAGAACTATCGATAAGTAAAAGTCCATCAAAGACTCTACATTTTTTTGGGAACCTTCATCTGAGCAGTAAACTGTACATCTTCCTCAAACCTTCATCTGAAGGAGAGGGACCCCAACTATGTCATTCATCAACGTGCCAAACCCTGACACAAGTAGAGGAAGAGCCCCTCATAATTGAGAAGGCGGTGACCCAAGAGGCGAAATCTCCTGAAATGGCCTTGAAGTGGTGAGCTAGGTCTCAATAACTACCTCAATTGTATGAGGGAGTCCACGACACTGAGTACCAAAAGTTCACCAATCAACACTTCGTTCTCTGAATCACTCTCTGGTCAACATCTCTACTAAGATGCACAGAAGAAACAACGGTAATAAGAGAAGGGGTAAAAAAAAATGGTAATTTGGGATTAAATCCTATTTTAAGGTTTCTCTTATTATTAAATCCTAAAATTATATTAACTTTGTGATAGGTCCTAATTTGAACTGACTTTCCAAAAATACCCTTACTAAACCATTTCAAGTTTAGTTTTTTTTTTCATCCACAATTTTAATAGCGAGGTGTTAATTTTTGCAGTGAAAACTTTTTTTCTTTGTAAATATGTGAATTGCAGAAAATGATACAGTAAATTACATAAAATGATACATTAACTACAAGATGATAATAATGATACAATAATACTACATATTCACTAATCATGCATCATTTTCTACACGATCACACTAACTATGATACATTAAATTGTAAAAAATGAATCATTAACTACAGTTTACATGAAATACATATGATGACATGGTAAATTACAGAAAATGATATAATAACTACAAGTTGATGATAATGATACAATGATACCATATGTTTACTAACCAAGCATCATTTCCTTAACATAATTGAAACAGTAATTTTAAAAGGGAAACAATAATTTGAATAGATAAGTTTCTGTAAAAAACGAAAACAATAATTTGAAAAGGAAAATAATGATTGGTAATTTGTAAAAAGATTTCCTAAAACTCAAAAAATATCATTTTACCGTATAACCTTAATTAAAATTGATAAATGGTATAAGGGTCAATTTTTTATTCAAAATTTTAAAAAAAGACTTTATGGAATATAATACTTTTAATAAGAATTAATCCCCAAATATTATTTTAAAATAGGACCTATACCTAATTTATGCGAAAAAAAAGAAAGAAAGGTGCCAAAATTAATGGCACTACATGACACTTCAGTTACCAAAGTTAATAGCTCCAGCACTATGTAGATAAAGAAGATGAAATGACATGGTGCACGCGCATGACTATGCACGTGTGACACACACAGAAATGGTACGAACGACGTGCATTCAACCCATTCGCGTGCAGGGGCAAAATATAAATGCTCGTGTTTGAAAAACCTTAAAATAATAACAAAATAAGTGT
>JAOTRH010072138.1:0-17801 GCA_034768845.1 Heliamphora exappendiculata | reverse complement strand
ATGGATAAATTTATTTTTTCAAGAGGGGTTACTTTAAAGCATAGTTACTAACCATAATATGGGGGTATTTGGCCAAAATTTTTGGCTTAGTTTTTTATTTTTTATTATTAATTTTAGTTATAAATTATAAATTATTTTAAATGCTTACAATTTTTATTATAAATTTTATTTATTTTTGTTTTTTCTATTTTAACTATAAATTATAATTTTTACCAAATATTTATAATTTTTTTTATAAGTTATGATTTATAAATTATTAGTTTTGATTTGTTGTCTGGGATCTCAAAATTAGTTCAGATCTCCTATACCTCCGGAAGCTTTTGGCTGATAGTAGTACGTTAAGGTATTGAAATTATGGCCTTGCATGGGCAAATTATGCTTATTTTGTTTTTTCAATTTTTTTTAAATTTTTGATTAATTTTTTTTTATTTTTTTAAACTATCCCGATGAGATGAGCTCAAAAAGTAAAATTTTATGATCAAATGATAAAAAAAAGTCCACTAAAGACGAAAATAAGTAACATAAAATTTGACTTATTAACTTATTTTTGTTTATTTTTGTTTTTTTTAAATTTTTTTTATATTGTGATAATTTTTTTTTATTTTTTCAATTCGTCTTAATGCGAGAAGGCTAAAAAGTATAATAGTTTGATTAAATAATAGAAATTTTTTTTTAAAAATACAAAATTTACAATATTAAATAAATTGATAAATCGATAAGCAATATTTGTCCAAATAGGGCTAGTACGAGAAATAATCATGCTTTTTAAACATCCCACCATTTTTATTTCCCAAACGATGAAAATGAAGAGGAAAATTTTTAAAAAGAGGTAAGATGAAGACCAAATTGGCTGATAAAGGGATTCCACTAAATCTTAATGGCCGTATGATTATGTTCGCACTGGCTTCCATAATTCAAATGAACATTCAATTCTCCTTCAACAGTGACACTTATACTGTTGTATTTCACAGTTACATCAACAGCTCCAAACGAACAAAGCAAACCCTATATGCTAAGTGTACGAAATTGAATCGTAAAGTATTTATAATGTGGATTGAATTCAGTCCAAGCTAAATCCTTCAATGATTTGGATAATTTGTACAAAGTGACATACAAGAGCTGGCTAGCGATGAATGCCAAAAGCCATCCCAATGATCAAGTTACTAGTGGACTTTCAGAAAGATATAATCAATAACTAAATGAATAGAATTTTGGTTAAGAGAATAATTTTTTGCATACCTCAACCTTTGGGATTCATCCCTTTTTCATAGGGGCTGAATGTTGTACTTTCTTTTTAGAATTCATGATGGGCTGGTCTCATCATAGCATATTGTACGATCTCGGTCTAATCGCCATTAATATTTTTTTGCTCGACCAAGCTATCCTCTTTAATGCTCGAAACTCGACTATGCAATTGACGTCGGGTTGGTCTAGTCATCCCATCCATACTAAACTTATAGCTCTACTCACCATGTACTGCTCAGCCTAGCATGGGCCATTATCCTAATCCTGATCTTCGTGGTCCATGTATCAAGGCATCCTCTTAAATCTTGTTAGGTTTCAAGTAGGTCGGTTCAAATTGAATTCAGCATCTTTTATAAAGAAAGCTTTAAATTGAAAAAAAATTTCACCATAGGATAATGTATTGCCCCATTTTAATAATTTAGATCACACATTATGTGTGAATCTCATATAAAAAGTGGTGGAATTCATACAAATGTATGGTTCAGATTGAAATAGGACAATGCAGCACTTGTGCAGGGAAAAATTCATCTTAAAACTGATACAACCAACATTTTTGAACCTGGAACCTGTGCAACAACAAATAGAGAGAGGGAGGGAAATGAGAGATAGGGCAGAGAAATAGTAGGATAGAGGGAGGATGAGGGAACCTTACTAGTGGTGTATGAAGGCAGCGACAACCTTGATTGCGACAAAGGGTGGTTGATAGAGCAAAAGAAGGTTTGAAATGCTGAAAAGAGAGGAAAACATAAAGAGGAAGTGAAAGGGTTTCAATCTAGGGCTGTTGCTTTTTTGGATTCGCAAAGACTAGATTGAAAAAAAATAGGGAATCCACATTTTTAGAAACGTGGGATTGCTAGTTTTGCATTTGGTTTACTAAATTGAATTATTAGTTCTCAACATGGGAGACTGAGGCCATGCTTATTTTGATGGATTAGAAGGAGTTGGAATGAACTAAAAAAATACTTGAAACCCACACTTTCAGAATTTGTGATCTATTCAGATTAATAATCTCACGTTTGATTCACTGATTAGCCTATTTAATTTCTTGTATGGGAGAACTAATATTCTGATATTCATAAAATTATTTATTTCACCGCTCATGAGATTATAATTTGCCACCCCTCCCTCCCCCCTCCTTTCCCCGGGTTATCTTTTTTCCTTATTCAATGGTAAAATATAATTCTTCAACACTTATCACATATTTTCTCACTTTAAAGAATATAATATAAACACTACAATGACATACATAATCACATCTACTATTTCATGTTATTAAAAAAACAAGTGAAACTTACGCATTATTTATCTCTCTTATCCTATCTAATTTTTTTATCCAATCCAATCGTATCTAGCACATCAAAGATGGCCTAATAGTCAAGTATTTATAGAATAAGTTGTTTCATCTTCTCTTGGGATTATTTGTCTATTTTCGAATTATTTTTCTTCCCCATTTAATAGCCAAAATTAATTTTTCAACACTCATTTTATAATTTATCCCATTTTTAAAAAAATAATACAAATAATATCACAATATATATAGTCTCATTTACTATTCCATGGTATTAAAAAAAAAAAAGCAAAACAAACGTTCTCATACCTCTTATATGTTATTCAATTATATCCGACTATATATATATATATATATATGGGCTAAAAAATCCCATGAACCTAGAAGAAAACCCTAGCCAAACGAGGAATGAATTGGCGTCTCCAAGGCCATACCCCTTGCAGCAAGCCAGCTTGAGTACTGTTCCATATTTTTTCCTTTTTTTTTTTTTGGGGTTTGAAAGCTGACAATAATTTGAAAAACTTAGGAGACAAAGGTTGTCAAGGTTAGTATAGAATAGAGAGGTTAAGAGATTTAATTGATAGTATTTAAATTTAATAATAATTAATTTTTTTCTATTTAGTGATAAGTTCCTTGCGAAAATTGACCTGAATAAAGTGCTTGATATTGAAATTTTATTAACAATTGTATGTCCTTAATTAATGGGTAATAACAGTAAGAAAAATATTTTATACATAAATACTTAACTTTTTATAAATTTATAATTAATTATTTATGTACATAATATAATATTACGACATCAAATATTTTGAACACAAGTGGTGAAAATCATAATTAATTATACTAAATTGACAGTTCGAAAGAAATCATACCCTTTGACTTTTGTAGAATTAGCAGTGTCATCATTCCATCATTCATGCATGAGCCTACTACTAAGGTCCTGTTTGCCATATTTAAAAAGTATTTTTATTAAAAAATTAATTTTTAAGCCATAGTATTTGAAATATCTAATAAATTCATTATTAGTTTTTCACTTCTTGTTCTATGAAAAAAAAGATGTATACACATTTTAAATACTATAAATTTTTTTTTAAAATAAAATAATTATAATACCTTCAACTGTGGCTCCAAAAGTTTTTGTTAGAGGAGGCATTTTAAAATTTTAGGTTTTACAAATTAAATAAAAGATCAACAATATATATTATATATATATATATATATATATATATATTGTCTATTTTTAGTAAATTTATTTATTTAAACATCGTAAATCATAAAATTAAAATAAGAATTTTTTAAAATATATGATATTATTGTTTAACAAAAAAATATATGTAGGTACTCGAGTTTTTCATCTGTCATCCGATGCAAACATTACTTAAACGTTTCAAATAGGGTATTCAAACTTTTTGAGCAGTGTGTTAAAGACTTTAATTGAGTAAAAATTTGTATAAAACTATACATGTAATAAAATTCACAGTATTTAATTGAATAACCTAGTTCAAGTATATATGGTACCCCTACCCTCAACTAAATTGAAATCCAAATTTGCTCTTCAAAATAAAATTAAAAAGAGACTAGAGCATGAGCTAAACGATCATGTATTAAATAGAAAGTCATAATTTAATTAGTATATTTTTATCATAATTTTTAGGGGAATACACCTTTTTAAGGAGATAGAATTTAAAGAGACTAAAGCATGAGCTAAACGATCATGTATTAAACAGAAAGTTATGATTTAATTAGTATATTTTCATCATAATTTTTAATTTTTATATTTTATTCATATTATTTAATATTTTAAATAATTAAAATTTGCGATCGCTTAGAATAAAATTAAGATTGTTGCAACTTTAAAAAAATAAAAAAAAAATAAAAAAAACTTGAACTTGAGATAAAAAACATACAAATTATAGTAACTATCACTTGTGATTCATTAAGATTATCATAACATAATTTTTTTAAACATATTATATTAAATTTAAATCTAAATGGGACTTTAAAAATGCCAGCCATGGCTACATTGTGCCCCACGGCGCGTAAAGTTAGTAAATCACTTCAATGAATTCAAAGAAAAAACACTTAAAAAAATTAAATGTCTATTCAAGATGGAGTACAAGCAACGAAGATCTTAAATTCATAAAAAGATATTCCAAAGGTTAACAAATTTCTTAAGCAATAATAGTCATTAAATAACAAGAGCATAATCTCAAAACTAAAGGTACATATTATACTATTATATAAAATTAAAAAACATTAGTATATTTTTTAATAAAACGATATTAGTTCTTTAACAAAACGGTATTAGTTCTTTAATGTTCAAAAGTCGCATTCTATTTTTTCAAGATTTATAATTTTTTCAATACATATAATTATGTGTTATAAGATGATTAGAAGCTCAAGTTGCTTTCGAAAGTAATTCAAAATTTTAAACCATAGAATGCATTTATTCAGTTATAACTTCACTAGATAACTTTGATCTACAGTACACAATCAAGACTCTTTTTTTTTTTTGAAAATTTAAAATATAAGGTTGCAATCTTATCAATTTACTATTCAGCCCACTCAGACATCTTCCTCTAACTGCTAGAAATATATGTTCTGCGATGGCTAAATTCGTCGCAAAAAGCATATGTTCCGTCGCCAAAAGTATAAGGTAAGGTCGCTACTATTTGTGTCACAAATAATTTTGGCGACGGAAAAATACCGTCGAAAATAATTTGCGACGGTAATTTGAACTTTTTGTGACGGCGTATTTACCGTCGCAAACAAATATTATTTGTGACGAAAAAAAATACCTTTTGCGCTGGAAAAAGGACGTCACAAATACTCCTACAAATATTTTTAAAAAATAGTTATTTGCGAAGCCAAGGTTATTCGTTTGAAGAGAAAATAAAAAAATTAAAAAATTAAAAAATTATATCAAAACACAGACTTTAATACTCTATTCAAATTCTCACAATTTTTAAAATACAATAATAATCTTTATTCATAACTTATTATTACTACCATATATAATTATTAATATCAAATATATAGAAATATAAAATTATTCAATTTGAACAAAAAGAAAAATAATTAATTTTTTACTTATATAACTAATTTTAAAAAAATTTGCTTAAAACTTAAGTTGCTAAACAACTTACTATGAACTCAATTTAATTTTTTAACTAAAAATGAAAAAGAAAAAAAAATTTAACTTTTAAGCTTATTGCCAATCAGGGCCTTAGTATTTTAATTTAATTTTTTAATTTCTTTTACTTTTTTAATCAAATAAACTGGTGTTAAAATTTTTGCATTTTAATAAAAAATATAAAAGCCACTCAATGCAAATGGAGATGTTGTAGCAGTGGAATTGTGACGAAGGAGAAATTAAAATAGGATCGTTTCTCCATGTAAATTATTGATTTTTATTTTACTGTAACACGGAGAAATTGTTTGACTTAATGGCATAAATTAATCATGTGCTGAAGTGGGACGTTGTTTATAATAATCTAAACGTTTTTGTTTTATTATATAAGGGTCCGTTTGGCAATTTTAATTTTTTAATTTTTTAATCTAAAAATACAAAAAATTCAATATGATTCGTTTGACAAAAAAGTAAAAGAAGCTAAAAATTTTAAAATAAAATTAAAACACTAATTTTTACAATATATTCTATTCAAACTCTGATAACTTTTAAAATACAATAGTACTTCTAATTTATAACTTATTTATTACTACTACTAATTACATATAATCGTTAATATCATGTATATAGAAAGATAAAATTGATTAATTTGAACATAAAACAAAAAATATAACCTTTTATCGGAATAACTAATTTTTAAAAAATTAATATAAAAGCTAAGTTATTAAAAAACTTTCTTTACACTAAATTTATTTTTTTGACAAAAAACGTAAAAAAAAAAATAAAAAAATAAATTTTTAAGTTAGTTGTCAATAGGCCCTAAGAGTGAAAAGGAATTCATGAGGTGTAATATTCAATAGTTTTAGAGTACTAAGTACCATTGTTTATACAGTGTTTCTATTTAATAACGTAGTAAAAAATATTTTAAATGGAATAATTAATATAGATCTACTTTTGTTGAGTAGATAGAAAATAAAAACGACTTATTTAATGTGTATTGAATATTTTTATTTGTTAAAAATATTACATGTCATCAACAACATGGGTTTTGTTTGGCAACTAGCTTAAAGCCGAATGTCTTTTGCCTTTTTATTAAAGTCCCAAAAATTAAAAAATCTTGTTCGACAGCTCAAAGTTTTTTAGTCTTTTTGTTTTTTTACATACTTTTTTTTATATATTTTTAAAAATATCATAAATTTTATTATACACATCCAATTTTTATAAAAATTATATTTTTAAAATTTATTTTTCTAAATCTATCTAACAAAATCTATATTGAATAAGTTATTTAAAAATAAATTTTTAAAAAATTATAATAACTTTAAGTTAAATTTTTTATTTTTTGACGTAAAATTATTTTAAATCAAGTTTTTTTTAGCTTTAAATCATTCATATAATTTGTCCTTTTAAATTTAAATTAATTTTAAACAAAAATAATAACTTAAAATTAAATTACCAAAGGATGACATAATATTTGTAGGGTACTTACTAATTTGACATAGGTGGCTATGATTTGAAGTGCGGTGGATTTAAGGAGTTGATCCTGAAACCTTTATTACGGAGTATGCTAGTTTTTTTTTTTTAGTTTGATGTGTTTTTAGTTAAAAAAAGTTTGATTTGATCGAGAATATATCATCCGGTAAAATAATTTTTATGTTAATTTTTTAAAAATTAATTCATTAAATAAAAAAATATTATTTTTTATTAAAATTAAACAGTATTGTCTTTTTGTATAATTAATCATAACGATTAGATATTATTAACATTGATATTAAATAAAAATATTATTATTTTTAAAATGTGATAAGAATTTGGATAAAAAAATTTATGTTTTTTTTAAATAGAGGTACTTGGCAAAGTTACTCGTAATAATTTTTAATTTACTGCTACTAATTTTAGTTATAAATAATAAATTTTTTTAAACATTCACAATTTTTATTATTTATAATTATTTTTTATTCTATTTTAACTATAAATTAAAATTTTTATTAAATACTTATAATTTTTATTATAATTTATAATTTATAAAACTATTAATTTCAAAAATATCAAATACTTAAGTTAACTTTTTAATTTGTTTTTACGACTTTGTACTAAATATAATAAGGTAAATCAGTTCAAGTTTTTCTTCTTTAAAAAAAAAAAAAAAAAAGGAGTAAGGAGTTAAAAAGGATGATGCAAGGTTACCCTCACGCTTGCATCGGCATGGCTGAAACGACACTGTTTCGTTTTACCGTCAAAAAGTTTCAGAAGGGCAATCTCGACAAAAGCATGATAGTAATAACATCACGGCTGATGGCAGAAATTGTCATGGCTTAACTTTGCGTTTGGGCGGCGTTTGGCTTGTTCAAATTAATAAATTATAATTTATAATTTGTAATAAAAATTGTGAGTATCCGATGAATATATTAGTTTGTAGTTGAAATCAATTGTTTATATAATAAAAAATAATTACAACATGTAATAAATATTTTAAATATTTTAAAAAAATTATAATTTATTACTAAAATTAGTTATAAAAAATTAAAAATTTGCCCTAAATGCTTAGTCAAAAACACCCCCTTTGAGATTTTCCTTTTTTTCTATAATTTTTTATTTCATTTTAGTATCATTTTAGATTTTAAATTATTCTCGCTATAAGAATTAAGGAAAAAACTAATAAAAAAAGATATAATATTCTTTTTTTATTTTTAGTATCGTTATAAACTTTCTTCTCACTTAATATGCTTTTTTGCATTTTATGTATTTTTAGTAAATTTTTTACTTTTAGTCCAAACGAACTTATTTTTGATCGATTCTCTACTTATGAGATTTTAAAAATAAAAAATTTAAACTAAGTTATTTTTTCTTTCCAAAAAAGGCGAAAAAAGCTATGGTTTTTTAGAGCATACCTAAGCTAAGAATTTCAACGTGTATTGTTTGAGATGGTTTAAAATTATGATTTCTTTATAAAAAAAAATTCGTCTTTAATGATAAATTTGATTTGTTTATATTTTCTATTTTGATTTTTTTTGAGTAATTTAAAAATAAAAAAATTGTACAAAGTTTTAAAAAATATACAAGCGACAGAAAGACCTAGTCTTCCAAACCGAAAGAAATTGTCACACAACAGGAGAAAAAAAATATTAAATATTGGATGACGAGCTTACTTAATAGTAGTTTTCAAAGTATGAACCACACTAGTAAAATTAATGAACTCATAATTATTATGTTCGTTTTTTATAAAATTAGTGGGATCGAGTAGCAATCCAATGGACTAATAATCCACCAAAATAGATAGATTACAAATCCCTTGAGGAGGGTATTATTATTTACCCATTCCTAAGGATTGAGCCTAAAATGACCAATTTGCCCACAAACTCTCTTTCACATTTTTAAATCCTTTCTTCTTCTTCTGTCCCTTTCTTCTTCTTCGGTCTACATCTTATGTCTGCATTAACATTTTTCTCCCCCACCTCTATTGTCATCCCCAATTTATTGAGAGCGATTTAATGGGAGAAAAATGGAGAGCACAAGCAATGGCAGGGATCAAAAGAAAGAGAGAGAGAGAGAGAGAGAGAGAGAGTAATGGTGACTTTTTCTCCTTGAATTGGCATGCGATGGTGAGGGTGCTCTAGGTTCGTTTGAATCATAGAAAAAATAATATTTATTAAATGAAAGGTAAAATTGGAAATGAATAAGTATAATCTTATTTTACATTATTCAATTTTACCAAAAATAAACATAAATTTGTGTAAATTAGTATATTATTTTATGCAAATTAAATACAAAAAATTAATCTCACTTTACTATTAACCCAATAAATTTACCCCGATGATTAAATGAAGTCTAAAAATCTTTAAAGTGATATCTAAAATCAATCATTTATTGTCACTCAAATTTTAGATTAAAAAAAAAACATGTAAGTGCACAAAAGTCTGGGTGAGATGGATATTTTATACTTGTACTTTTTATGAGAAATTTATGATTTCTTAACTTGTATTTGAATTAGTATTTTTAGTAATTTTTAAGTTTTTTGATTTTTTTTTATAAAAAATTATATATCAAATCACGTAAAAAAAAATTTAATAAGTCAAATTAATTGATTTTTTTTTTACTTTTAAACTAAAAAATCACAAAAATAAGCTAGTTCAAACACAGGCTAATAATTATATTAAGATATTTGATAAAGATAATGAGGCAGATAATATTAATAATAAAAAAATTTAATTAATTATTTTTCTCATTTTAAAGATTGGGAGTATGATTGATTCCATTAATAAGTTAAATGTATGACATGTGAATTCATATATTTATTTTTTTTTTAAAAATAAGAAAATTAAGGAGTTTTAATAGCTGGTAGGCTTCTCACTTGGTAGTTAGCGATTTAAGTCTTTTTTTTTTTTTTTATCATTGTCCCTGTAAACCTTATCAATAAAAAAATAATAATAATCTATCATAAAATAAATAAAATTAGTGTTAGTTAGAGTTTATTGAACTACATGGTATATTATGGATTAAAATACTACTATTAAATAGGTTAGTATTATTTTGTAAAGTATATATATATATATAAAAGTTTTAGTTAATAGATTTCCACTTTCCCGTTACACGAACAGAAGGAGAAAAAAAGGAGAGAAAAACAGAAAAGGCGTTCCAACGAAAGACACGAGAGAGAAGGAAAGGGCGCGAGAGACAAGAAGAAACGGTGTTCTCTCGGAAACCTGTTAGTGTTAAAACAAAGACATCGGAAGGGCTGAAGAACAGGGATTTTGTTTCCTTAATATAAATACGTAACTGTTATTCTTTAACTATTTATTTAATTATTTTTATTGGAACTGATTGAAATTATTGATAGAGGAAAATAATTATAGGGCATGCTTGAATATATTCTTAATATTTGATTTATTATCTTGTTCATTTAATTGTAACACTTTGACCATGATATATTAGGTTCAAAGAATGCGATAAATTCTACTATTTCACCTAAAGGGTAATTTTGTGGTAAATTTTAGATATGAGGTGGGTGCATTTTTTCATTTTGTAAGAAGATTGTTGCGCAATGATTTATTTAAAGTTTTTCTTAAATTTAATTTTGAATTTAGATTTAAGTACTTTTTCAATTTACGGTAATTGTAAATTTATTATGATATATCTCTTATATTGTCAAATGAGATATTTTTTATGAGATGCGAATAGATGTAATTGATTAATGATGCTCGTTTCATAAATACATTCATTAAATCATATCATCAGTGTGACGCACTGTCATCTGAGTATGTCAGAATATACATAAATATAAATATAGTATATTCTAATATTTATATTTATGTATGTCCTGACGTACCCGGAAGACGGGGCGTCACAATGAGGATATGGCCCGAAGTGCCAATACAGTTAAATGAGAATTTAGTCCGAGGTGCCAGTAAAGATAATATCGGCTCGCGGTGCTCAGGAGAGGTATTTTGGCATGCACAATACATAGCATGCATACTTCATACAAATTATTTTGAAAATGGATTATCAAGGCATATGATGTATGACGATTTATTGTGATTGTTCAGTTTCAATTGTATCTTATTCTTTTTTATCATGAGATTGTGTTTTCACTGAGCAAATTTATAGCTCACACCCCCACAATATTCCTTTTCAAGTGTGCAAGAGAATGCTGTCTACAGTAGAGTTTAGATTTTTATGCTTAGAGGAGTGGGCTGAGGAGAGAGACAAATCTTTGTATAAGTTTAATAAATTGTTATATCTTGTGTTTTTGTAATAAATAAAGATTTGGCATATTTAATCAATTGTTATATGAACGGTTATGAGTTAATATTTTTGTATGAAAAAATGAGATTATTATTTTTATTATGCCATATTTAGTAATTATATGCATAAGTTGATGGTTATAAATATGTCTCATCCTGCCTAGAAAATGTCATATAGCTACCTCTGGAGTAGGTTATGTTGGGAGAAATATAACGCAACAAGATACATGCTCGGTGATCCAAGAAATACATATTTATTAACTTTCAACGATTACAATAAACAGTATTTATAGAAAACGAAATTGTAGAAAATAATATGAATAGAATATGCAAATCGAGTCCTGCAAACGCAGTTTCCTTAAGAATGATTCACTGCCTACTGAGAGTATTGTAGGTTTTCTACCGGCGTCACTCTATGAAGATAAAACGGTTGACCCGAATATTGGAACACCGCCAAAATTTAGCTACGAACGCACCTTGTCTGTCTTTCTCTCTCACACAGTTTGTAATATGTCTATATACTCTCCTCTTACCTCTGTGCACACACCTCTGCTCTTGTGTTTTTCTCTACACAAAACTAGAGAAGGAAGGCAGTTTTATATAGACTTTCACTTATAGAGGGTTACAAAAGAAATCAATTACCAATGCATGGCATTGATTCTAGAATTCAATTGCCAATTGAATGGTCAATTCAATTGTCAATTTAATTCAGCTATTGAATTCTGAAATTTCATAGCCAATTGAATTAACAAATTCCAACAATCCCCCCATGAATGAAATTGGTGGACAAAGCTGACTGCAAGAGAGATAAACAACTGAAAGAGGTTAGAAAATCCGCATTCGGCTCATTTTCTAACAAGTAAATTAGAAAATTCAGGCCAAAAGAGGTTGATTTCTTAGCCCGTTTGTTGCGTCTTGACTCTGTATCAACTTTCTCTTCTAAGTCTCTTCTGCTATCATTAGTAGGATGCAAAGTTCATTTTACTGAACTAGACTCTTTAATTGATCTATACATAAATATGTATTCAAAGAACAACACATTTCTAGACTCTATAACTGTATTCTGGTGAATATCTATTACTGCAGATTCATACACAAGAAATCGATAAGCATTGTTATTTTGCGCATAACCGATGAAAACACAATCAACGATTTTTCAACTTATCTTCTCCTTCTTAGGAGGAGGTATAACTACATTCGCAAGACACCCCATGTTCTTAAGTAATTATAAATAGGCCACCTACCTTTAAATAACTCATAAGGTGTTTTGTCATTTTTCTTGTGATGTACTAAATTTAGGATGTAATTAGCGGTGAGAACCGTTTCATCCCACATGTTATGAGGCAACCAAGAACTCACAAGCATAGCATATCCTTTAAGGTACGATTTTTGTGTTCAGCAGTCCCATCCTGCTGAGGTGAGTAAGGTGCAGTGGTTTGGTAGATAATTTCATGCTTAGCACAATATCCATCAAATGGTGATTCATATTCACCAACTCGGTCACTTCTCAACACCTTAATATTTTTGCTAAGTTGATTTTCAATTTTATTATTGTACAGAATGAATTTGTTCAAAACTTCATCCTTACTCTTTAGCAAGCATACATAGCAGTACTTTGTACTATCATTAATAAACGTGATGAAGTACTTATTAGCACTGGAAGTCTGAACATATTTCAGATCACACACATTAGTGTGAATTAAACCCAGTGGCTCGATGTTTCTTTCAATCAAGTGAAATGAAGACCTAATTAACTTAGCCTCCACACAAGTTTCACACTTGTGAGTTTTATCAATATCAAAACTAAGTATGTGCTCCAAGTTAATTAATCTATGTATAGAATCATAATTAACATGATCTAGTCTACCATGCCAGAAAATAAAAAACTCAAGCACATAAGCAACAGGGGATTTCATTTTATTAACAGTGGGAATGACAGTCATTACATTCATCTTGAATAGACCATTGGTCAAATATCCTTTCCCCACATACATCCATGTCTTAGACAGAGTAATTTTGTTTGTCTCAAAGACCATTCGAAACCCATGCTTGCTCAACAGAGACCCAGATATCAGATTTTTTCGAATATCTGGCATATAGACCACATTATTCAATGTCAGTTCTTTTTCGGATGTCATCTTGAGGATCACCTGGCCTTGCCCCAACACATTCGAGGTAGCTGAATTTCCCATATATAGCTTCTGACCATGGGTCCCCATCTCAAAAATGTTAATCATTGGTCTGTCACAGCAGACATGGTGAGTGGCCCCTGTGTCTATCCACAATTCTTGTGGATTTGAATCTACCATGCTCACCTCAGAGACTACGGCCGAGAGAACAATATTTGAGACACCCTCAGTTGCCTTTGCCATATGAACTTAAGTTAGGAAATTCTTTAGCTTATTGCACTCTGAAGCACGATGCCCAAACTTGTCACAGTTAAAGTATTTTCTTTGGAATTTTTCCTTCAGCTTTTTGGCAATATGACCTCTTGGTCCTGGTTTAATTTTCTTGTCAAACTTTGTGTTGGCATACCTGTCATGAACACTCTTCTTTTCTCTTGAAAAGTTTCCAACTTCTATCACATTGACCACGTTAGAGTTGGACCTGACACTCTTGCTTCTTGTTCGATTTTTTTCCTCAACATTAAGTTTGAAGAATAGAGCCTCCAGAGTCATCTCCTTATTCTTAAACATTAGATAACTCTTGAATTACTTTCATGTTTAAGGAAGCTTGTGGATGACTGCAGCCACTAGGAATGCTTCACTCAGTAACATCCATTCTGCTTTGATCTCATTAATCAAAATCTGAAGCTCTTGGACTTGAATCGTCATAGGTTTTGAGTCTTTCATCACAAAATTAAGGAACCGGGCTACTATGAATTACTTGGACCCAGCACCTTTAATTTTGTACTTTCGGTCTAAGGACTCCAATAGTTCCTTAGCAATTTTTGCCGCATTAAACACAGAATACAATGAGTTATCTAGAGCATTCAGAATATAATTCTTGCACAAATAATCGGTATTCTTCCAATTATCAACTGTCATCAATTTCTGAGTGTCTGCATTCTCATCAGCAACTGGAACTTCTTCAGTCAGGCATCTGGCCAGATTTAGAGTGGTGAGGTAGAACACCATTTTCTGTTGCCATATCTTAAAGTCAGCTCCTCTTCCAAACGTTCATGACTTGTTCACGTGAAACAAAGAAACAGTTAGAACACCAGGCATAGGAGCAACTTATTTTTCAAGAGCAGTTTATTTTTCAGTCGATATGTTTTTTGAAATAAGATCAATTTACATATTAGATCTTTACAATATCGACAATAAAAATAGATTAACAATCTAAACTTAAATCCCCCAAACATAGTCTCTCATGTGGCGGGGTTCTAGGGGGCGTGCCCCATGGTGGGGGTTCTAGGGGGCGTGCCCCATGGTGGGGGTTCTAGGGGGCCGTGTCTCTTAGCGGGGTTCCTAGGGGCAGCGCCCTCAGTGAGGATTGACTTGCCCAGTCAGGTTACGGGGGTCTCGAGATGCATCGTTACTCGTAGCAAGTGCTATCAAACCCCAGAAGGTTGAACCATTCAACCTTCCAAAGGTCAGCCACGCACGGCTGCCTATGGCCTTAGCCGATCGGATCTCTATTAAGAAAATCTAAATTAAGCATCATAGCGAGGTGTCGACACAGGAAGAAAAGGGTTGACACCAACAGAAAAAATGTCAACACTTACAGGAAATGTGTTGACACAAACAACAAAGGTGTCGACACAAACAACTCAGGGGTCGACACAAACAGATAAAGGTGTCAACACGAGTATCGAAGGTGTCGACACAAAAAAACCGAGAGATTCAAACAGAGGTAAGTGTCGACACAAACAGAGAAAGGTGTCGACACAAAAGAACCGAGAGTTCTAAACAGAGGTAGGTATCGATACAAACAGAGATAGGTGTCGACTTAAAAGAACCGAGAGTTCAACTCAACACCAACAAAAGGAAAGGGGTCGACACCAACAAAAAATGTATCGAAACAAGTAGCCAAAAGTGTCAAAATTGTCGACACAAATAAAAAGGTGTTGACACAAACGACCAGATCTCAAAAATCAGAATAGCAACTGGGTGATTGCGGAAAGCCAACCACTGTGGTTTGGATTATTCTGAACACATTATATTGAATAAGATAATTGTTCCGATACTGTAACGAAAATATTAAATCCATAGACCTAAACATACTCACAGAATATGTTAGAAGCGTAAACATATTTTTCTGGTAAAAAAAAAAGACTTAAATCGAGCAGGTTTTAAAATTGAATCATTTTTAATATTGTTGAGAGAAATATAATACCACAAGATACATGCTCGGTGATCCAAGAAATATATTTTTATTAACTTTCAACGATTATAATAAATAATATTTACAGAAAACAAAATTATAGAAAATAACATGAACAGAATATACAAATCGAGTCCTGCAAATGTAGTTTCTTTAAGAATAATTTACTGCCTACCAAGGGTGTTGTAGGTTTTTCACTGGCGTCACTCTCCCAGGATAAAACGGTTGACCCAAACGTTGGAATACCGCCAAAGATTAGCTACAAACGCAGGTCGCCTGTCTTTTTCTCTCTCACAGTTTGCAACCGATCTGTATACTCTCTTCTTACCTCTGTGCACACACCTCTGCTCTTGTGCTTTCTCTACACAAAACTAAAGAAAGAAGACAATTTTATATAGACTTTCACTCATGAAGGGTTACAAAAAAAATCAATTACCAATGAATGACATTGATTCTAAAATTCAATTGCCAATTGAATGGTCAATTCAATTGTTAATTGAATTCAGCTATTGAATTCTGAAATTTAATGGCCAACTGAATTTACAAATTCCAACAGGTTAAAGGTTTAAATATAAATTTTTATTACAATAAATTTAACCTTATTTAATTAGTTTGTGATATTTTTTGGCTTTTAATGTATATGAGAAAATATTGATAAGAGAACTTATAAAATGCAGGTGTTTAGTAAATTTGTGTGTGTGTGCGCTTTTAGAAACTATTTCGTTGGTGTGGCAAGTTTATTATATTTTTAATAAAAAAATTTAAAATTTTATTACTTTAAATAAATACATTCATTTTTGATAAATTTTATGTATTAGAACATATTCCTTAGATACTTAGATCAATCAAACACTAATGGTATTCCATGTGAAATTTTGTAAAAACAAATATGCGAAAATTGATAATTTTATTAATTTCTTAAAATAGTGAGAATTCTCAATATTTAAAAAGTTAAATTATTTTCATTGTTCTTGGTTTCAAAACTAATTTCCCAGTTTTAGAAGTAAGATTTTTCTCAATTATACTTATTGAGGAAAATTTTAAATCAAGAAATTAATTTTTCAATTTCATATCTAAAAAATTTCTCCCTTTCAATTTGTTTTAGTGTTTTATAAGTTCTAGTTTTTAGATTGTGAGATTTCTCAAATTTGTCCCCGTTTGGCTACTTCTTGCTTATTTACTTATTAACTTATTTATTTATTAACAAATAAGTCAAAAAGCATTTAAGCCACTTCGTTAGGCTACATTTGTTTATTTGTTTATTTACTCATTTGGCTACTCAAACTAGCTCATTTGGCTTATAAGCTAGTTTATTTACTTATTTGGCTATTCAAACGAGCTAATTTGCTCATTTACCTACCGAAACGATCTTATTTGCTTATTTAGTTTTTGACTTATTTGGCTATTCAAACGACGTGACTTATTTTTTAACTTATAAGCTAATAAACAAATAAATAAAGTTATCCAAACGGGGCCAAATATGTAACTTGTGATTTTAAAAGCTTGAAAAATCACTAAATACGTACTTTTCAAACATAATTTATTGGGTAAATTTCATTGATCCCCCTAAGGTTTCTGACAAAAACAGAAATCCCCATGTGTTTTCAAAATTGTACTAACATCATATCATGTTTGATTTTAGCATCAAAGAGACTCAAACCGTTATAATTTTCGTTTAATTTAACGAAAACCACAAAATCGCCCTTAAAATCGCCATCCTTGCCCAAAACCACCACCACCACCACCCCCAAAACCAAAACCCTCGGCCCCCTCACTCCCAGCGTCCCCACCCCCGTCGTCCCCCTTCTCTCTCTGTAACATACATACATACATACATACATACACATATATATATATATAAGGATTTGGGGTGCGGCGGTGGTAGGAGAAGGGTTTGGGGGTGTGGCGGTAGCGGCGGACCAGGTGGTGGCAGTGGCGGGAGAAGGGTTTGGGGGTGTGACGCGAACCAGAGAGAGAGAAGGAAGAGAGAGAGAGAGAGAAGGGGACTACAGGGGGAACTAGAGAGAGAGAGAGACGGAAGAGAGAAAGAGAGGGGGATGACGGGGGGACG
>JAOTRH010072117.1:0-17801 GCA_034768845.1 Heliamphora exappendiculata | reverse complement strand
ATATCTATTTATCGTGTTCTTTTTCGTATTATGTATATCTGATGGTTGGTTTATGCTTTATTATCGTAGAACGGCATGTGTAGATGTATTTTACGCTTTCTCAGATTTTTTAAAGATTTGTTTGGTTGGTCCTGGGGTTAAAAGACCTGTTCTAAAGCTGAAGGTTGTTTTTTCGAGCAGTCCAATTGACTGGACTGGGTGACCCAGTCAACTGGGTCGACAGTATGGTCATTTAGTCGACTGGATGGGGCACTTCAGTCGACTATGGTGTGGCGGTGGAGATTTTTTGTAGATCCAAAACTCCTTCAGTCGACTGATTTGAGCAATTCAGTCGACTGGATGCCTATTTTATGTGGCCTATATATATTCCAGCCCCCATTCCGTTCTGGAAAACTCATTTTCTTCTAAACTCTCTGCCTTCTCTCTACATTTTTGTTGTGCCCGTGCCTTGTTTTCAACTTTTAGCATGTGGATCCTTGCTACCCACGCTGTTGGCTTAGTATCCATCTGGACGGATTCTCGTTCCGACGAGGTTTGATTTTTGAGGCTTCGAGTTTCGACTCATCGAGGTAGGATCCTAGACTTTGTTGCCTTTAAAGGGTATTACATGCAGTTATATGCTTTTTCACTGGTTGAAATGCATTATATATCATATTTTATGTTTAAACCTTGTTTCGAATAAAAAGCATGTTTTACGCTTTTCTTGGTTTTTTACATGATATGGACTTGTGGATGTTCGTGGTTTTTAAAAGGTGGTTTGAAAATGAGGTGATTTATGAAAATCTTGAAAACTGTGTTTTAGAAGTTTGGAGCTAACCCTTGGGGTTGAGTCTCAGTTTTGAAACGTTTTGATAGAAATGGGATTGATTCCCATGTTGATGGGTGATATGGCAGTTGGCCTTTGGATTTCTTTACACACGTTTAATTTATAAATGTGGAAATATTTTCGTAGTCGAGCTACGTGCTGGTTTTTAAATAATCATGTAGATGTGCCATGAGAGTGAGTGTGAGTGTGTATTGGACTTCTATTGCTCCTCGATGAAAGTCCAAAACATGTTCCAAATAGGTGCTTTGTGCCTTCGGGTTAATCCCCATAAACGAAGTGGTGGGTGCTTAGTGCCCTTGGGTTTCGGGCCCGTAAACTAAGTGGTCGTCGTTGTGACACCGTATAGAACTTGTCATTACCTAGCAGACCTTAAATGGTTCAGGACTAGGGTAATGGGTAGGAGTCTATAGTTGTTGCCTTTGTCCCGGTGTTTAACATAGTCGGTACATAGGAATCACTTATCATACATATTTTTCGGCTGTGTGATCCAAATGGAAAAGTAATGTTTTGTTACTATTTTCCTTTAACTGTTAAACGCTATTTGCATTGTTGAAATGCATAGTTTCAGGGATAGAAAACATTTTTAGGCTCTTGTAGTTGAGTCAATTTATGCTATATGATTGCATATCCTGCTTTATTGCATTAAATTATGTTTCTATTGGGCTTCGGCTCACGTAGTGGGATTTGTTAAAAACCTTTTTCAGGTGTTGATGTTCATGAGGAGTTGATCTAGATGTGCCTGTGGTGGCAGAAGACTATTGTTTAGTTTTCCTTTTGTTATGACATCATGTGATGCTTGTTTCTGAAGGCAAGTTTTGTACGCCTTGAGGTAATATATTATGCATGTATGGAACTGTATGTATGCTGTATTGAGAGATAAACCTCAGGTACTTTTTTTAATTCCAAAAGCTGTAATATTTTTGTAGGTGATTTTATCTATAAAACGCATCCTTTTATAAATGATGGTTTGGTGGGCTTTTCATGTGAACTTGGATTTTGGGGCGTGACATTACTCACCCTCTCTCAAGCTTGTCAAAAATGGGGGAGAAAGTGGGGGGAAATGGGTCTTATTTATAGGAAATTTTAGTGGAGAAAAAATAATTAATGTGTAAGAAAATTTTGAATTCTTTAAGCTCTAATTGGTTGCATGGTAGATGGAGGCTTTTTAAGAAATTGATTTTCATATTTTTGGCATATGGGGTTTTAGTTGGGCAGTTTGGGGAAGACGAAAATATGATTTTGTATTATTTTAATGTTTAAATGGGGTATTGGTACCATATTATCCATGAAAATACTTTAAAAATTAATTCGGTGTATCTCTTTAGTATTCCAACCTCTTAAAATATATAATATTAGCATGTTTATGATTAGTTTAGTGTTCCCATGAATTATGATAATTTTTATAGCAATTAATTAAATAGGTGTAAACTTTTAAATCAAATTAAGCTAGCTTGACAAAAATTAACGTTTTGACTTATTTATTGTGTAGAAGCTATAAATAATGATTTGTTTGCTTTTGTTAACCTATATTATTATATTGATATGTATATTACTTCTACAAAAAGTTTTGAGTTATAATAATGCTTGATTTGTACTACTTTTTTTCATTTTTGAGCTTAAAAATTGTAAAAAGTCACTTTTTGGGTACAAACACCAATGTGGCCAGCCACTATGGGCATTTTTGTCATTTTTTGATTTTTTAAATCTATTGGTACTTAATTGTATTTAAATATCTGATTTAGGGTATCCATATGTCAAATTTTGAATTTTTAAAACTTTTTACTATACTAGGGATAAAACGTTCATTTTACTCTAATTATAAGAATTTTTTATTTTTAATCTTAAATTTCAAGTTATTTACTTAATTTAGGATGTTAGGAGTCTTCTCTGAGTATTAGAGCTTTACCTCTGAATATCTAATCTTGCTAGGATTTTCGGGTCGAATTAGGATTTCGGGTTGAGTTAGGGTTTTCATGCTTCTAGCGACTTAAGATCTCGTCCACTAATCGCCACTAATACTAGGGTCTGTGTTGGATCGCTACACGGGTCATTATAAACTAGGTTGTTACAACTAGGGTCCGTACTGGGTTGTTAAAAACTACCCCCCTTAAACAAATTTCATCCCTGAAATTTCATCTCGTACTTCCTCATGTGAAAGGTTGACGATGATTTATTAGCATTATGCCTTCTCATCCTCATGTTGGCTTTCTCATTTCTGTGGTGCTACCCTAGTGCTTCTGTTAACAAAATCATTTTTCTTCTGGAGCACCTTGCTTTGGATCTCTATTGAGATCTCTCCGAAGTTACATTCTTGTATTTACATTCAACTTATGGTAACTCGGTGGCTGACATGGCGTTTGTATCGGCAAGCATGAAAGCTAATATTACGTTGAAGTTACTTGATCTACACACCTTTGCGTTACTCGGTGTTTGGGTTTCATGTCATTTTCCTTGAAACCGTACGATAGTGTCATTCTCTACTTGTGCCCATATCTTCTTCTATTGGCAATCGATGAAGCACAAGCTATATTTCATAAGACATGGATTTAACTTAACGGCATAGATTCTAATTGTCAAATAATCATTTTCATGCACAAATCATCCAACAAAATTTAATTAAGGCTTATATTTTAAATCCCACAACATAGCATGCCATCATACAATTAACAAAATTAAGGTCAATATTCAAGTATCAAATTAAAAAGCAGAACAATGTTTTGGGGTACCTAGGCATAGAGTTACGTTCTTTTGTTCGGACACCAATTAGACAAAAATATTTTCTATAAATTTTATGTTTAACACTAAGGGAAGATCCTAGGGAAAATGGGTCATTTTTATCAATTAAGAGAAAATCATTCAGCACTTTGCAGAGAAAAGTACAGAATTTGGATCTCTATTGGCCTCGGTGTTTAGGCATCAAATCAATGGCTATGGGTTAGATGTTTGGGTATGTTCTAGTATAAGGTGTTCCCTACAAATTTCATATTTTGTGCTAAGGTTAGTTATTTGGAATAAATTGATGATTTTGGCCATTTTAAAAAATGGGTTCAGTCAGCAATTAAATGTTCAGCAGAACCTAGTTTCAACAGAGAATATATAAACCTTTCGGGAAACCATCCAATGGTATCTAGGGTTGCTTTTTTGTCAGTAAATAGTTTAATATGTTAGCTACAGTTTTTATGAAAATTACTTTTGGATTTGGCCATTAAAAACATAGGTTTTGGGTCTTAAAAAACATGCGACAGAGGGCTCTATCAGTTACAAATTCTCAATAGTGACTTTGGGGAGTATTTTTACCTATCAAAACTTCTTATTATAGGCTCATTTTTGGTGGGAACTAAGATAAACATTTTATCTACAAGTTTCATGTTTTGATGTCTGCAATCCAGAGGTTAGAATCTGACACTATTTAGTAAAAATGGTGTGTCTCGAGTTCTACCCAATGAAATCACTTCAAATCAATTTTGTATGAAAGATAACTTAAGAAGCTAGATCTGGACATAAAAATCACACTTAGATCATTTTTCTATAATTAGTTATGATAGTTTAAAATTCGTGGCAGAAAGTGAAAATACACAAAAAATCAGACCATTTAGGGTTTCGGTATCTTAGCGCATGATATGGTTAGTTTTAATGTATTTTCTTTGTATGCATGTAATGTATTCAATCATATCAATGTTCCAGAATCTATACAAGCCATTGAACTGAAAAAAATTACATGCAAACACATTCAACACTAGATTACTCATGAACATCCCCTATTCAAGTCTCACAACGCCTTTTTAGGTGAGATTTTGTTTCTTATTCTTAGGGATGTTTATAGAGATGGATTGTGACGCCCCGTCCTCCGGGCATGTCGGGACATATGTAACTATAAATAAGAAAGATATTCTAGCCATGCATTCATAATTACATACGATAATTACTACATCATTAAAGGTTCAGAACTTGTTCAAAATACTTAACGATTACAGTCATCAAGAGAATTTAATCAAAAGTTACAATATGTCTGTGGAAACTGAACAAAAGATCAAAAAGAGAAAATTCTACATCTTCAACCGGCATTGTTGGGGTTGGCTGGTTCTTGCCACTCTCCCCGCTCCTCAAAATCTTCTTCTCCTACGAACCTACCTTCCTCAAACTGTTCTTTTTCTTCACCTGTGGCACGAATTCCATGAGTCGAAACCCATAAGCAAATTTTCTAAACCGTCTAACAAACTTACAACAAAATATCCTATAATACATATCGTATAATACCCAATACAAGTTAAGGCCAAAGAGATAGACAATTTATCATTTTCAACAGGACAAATGTATATAAGAATGATTGTGCGAGTGCGTGATGCAAATGAATGTAATACAGTTGCCCAACCCAATGTACTTCCCGAACAATATCATGAATTCCACGTTGGGAATTACAGAGTAGACTTGATGGGACCTGATCACCGAACCTATCCTCACCTTGTTGCGAAAGGTAAACCCTCACATTGGCTACATGCCTTAGCCGTTTTATGCAATAGCAATGATGTGGGGGCGAGCCTTCCAATTTTGTCCATCCTTATTCAAGGCTAACCAATTCCACATTAACGACCAGGATGCTCATTAGGTGTCAACCCAAAGTCTAATTAAAAGGCTAGTGATGAACCCATGGTGCCTAACTCCCTTTTTATAATAAATAATCTCCCAATTTATTTTCAAATTTGGCAATCAGGGATGCCCTAGATCCAAAACCACAAAAGAACGATTTCTATATCACCCAACCCAAAATGATAAGCATGAAAGGGACTCCGATAACCCAAGACGCAAATGTAGGAATGCTCATGATGTGCAATATACTTCTCATATACAATTAATTATAGTATGACATATAAACATGATATAGCGCAATGTACAACTTATTAAAATATAAAGTACAAGCATGCGAAGCATAAACTATAATTTATGCGACATAGAAACGAACTATCAACATGGTTTCTTTTCATCAAAATTACCATTTCTATACACTAATCATTCACAAAGTTCATATAAAGTCCATATATTCTAGTTTCATAAAGTAACACGCCACTCGCACACTTTGCCAAATTTACGTAAATGTTTAATCTCTAATTTAAAGTTACGATAGTGTTTTGAGGTACCTAGATATGGATTTAATTTCTAAAATTTGAACACCAATTAGATATAAATATTTTCTACAACTTTCTTATTTAAAACTAAGGTTAAATCCTAGGGGAAAATGGTCATTTATTTTATTTAAGTGAAAACCATTCAACGCTTTATAGAGGAAAACACCGAATTTGGGCCTCTGTTAGCCATGGTTTTGGAGCATCAATGCAAGGGCTATAGGTCTGATTTTTCGGAGGTTCTAGCTTAAGGTGTCCTCTACAAGTTTCATGTTTTGTACTAGGGCAAGTTGTTTGAAAAAAGTTAGTGATTTTGGCCAATTCATAAAAAGGGTTCAGTTAGCCTAAAAAGGGTCTGCAGAATAGGTTTTCAATAGAGAACGCTTAAAATATTTGGGGTAACATTCTGAGGGTATTTTGGGCTGATTTTTACTTAGTATTTAGTTTAATATGTTAGCTACATTTTTTATATTTACCACTTTTGGATTTGGATATTAAAAACTTGGGGTTTTGGTCTCACAAAAAAGTGTGACAGAGAGCTCTGTTAGTCACTAAATCTCAACAGTGATTTTGGAAAGGATTTTAACCTATCAAGACTTCATATGTTTGGCTCATTTTTTGTGTACAGTAAGATAAACATGTTCTCTACAAGTTTTAGGTTTTGACACAAGCTCGATTCTCACTCTAACTTAGGGTCTTTTTGTCTACAACATAGAGTGGTCAAGATCTGACACTATTTGGAAAAAAAATGGTATATCTAGAGTCCTATTCGACGAAATCACTTCAAACCAATTTTTTATGAAAGAAAACTCAAAAAGATAGGTTTGGACATAAATTTCACATTTAGATCATTTTTTTACAATTAGTTATTATATTTTAAAGTTCGTGGCAGAATGTTAGTAAGCCCAGAAAATTGGGTTATCTAGGGTTTTGGTAGCTTAGCTCATGTTGTGTGTATTTTTTATGTATTTTCTTTGCATACATGTTTATACTCATACATACCAAAACTCCAGAACATATTTAAGCCATAAAACTAAAAAATATTCACATGCAAGCACATGCAAGGCTTAATCATACACGAACAGTCCACAATCTACTCCTACGACGTCTTTTTGAGTTAATCTTGGTTTCTTATTTTTAGGGTTGATTACAGAGATGGATTGAGAGCTATCTCATGAGAGAATATCAGAAGGTTTTAGGAAATTTACTTACTTAATTGGATGCTCAAAAGGTTGAAGAATGGTAGGACTTGGCTTTATTGTTTACTCCTTGATCCTTTCTAGCTCCCTTTTCCTTCTTCTCTCTTTCTTCTCTATTAGAATACTTAGGATATTTTTGTGGTCACTCTCTCACCTCTCTCATCCCAATTGCATAAGGGAGAATGGGGTGTTTGCTATGTTTTTATAACAAAATTACAATGGAGACTTAATTATTAGATGTAAGCAAATTTTTGAATTTTCTAAATTTTCATTTGTTGCATGTGGTGGTTTGCTCCTCTTGAGATATTGAAATTCAGATTTTTTGTAGGTGGATTTCGGCTAAGGGAAGGTTTAGGGCAGACCAAAACTGATTTCTATTAATTTAGGATTTATGCATATAATAGTAATTTTATATATCTTTTTGGTGTCTAAACCTAGTAAAACCTATTATATTAATATGTTTATAATTAATTTAGTCTTTCTATAATTTATCATAATTTTGATAGCATTTAATTAAATAAGTGTAGACTTTTAAGTTAGTTTAAGCTAGTTTGACAAGAATTAATTTTTTGACTTATTTATTATGTTGAGACTTTAAATAATTACTTGTTTACTTTTATTGACCTATATTATTATATTATTATTGATATTACTTATATAAAAAGTATTAGGTCAAAATAATGTTTAATTTATACATTTTTTTTTTATTTTTAAGTTTAAAAAGGTAAAAAGTAGCTTTTTTGGGCACAATTTCCTAGGTGGCCAGCCGTGCAAGGGTATTTTTGTTATTTTTTTTGTTATTTTGTTTTTTATTAATTAATTGTATACAAATATCTAATTTTGGATGTCCATGTGTCAAATTTTAGATTTTTAGGACTTTTTGCTGTACTAGAAGCAAAATGATCATTTTACCCTAATTACGAGAATTTTTGATTTTTAATTTTATATTTTACATTATTTACTTAATTTAAGCTGTCCTGAGACTTTTCTAAGTATTTTGGTTTTGCCTCTGAGTATTTTGTCTTTTTTGAATTTTCGGGTCAAATTAGGATTTTCAGGTTAATTAGGAATTTTCCTATTCATGCAGCAACCTAAGTTCTCATTGTCTATCTGTCACTAATACTAGGGTTTGAGTTGGACTGTTACAATCTACCCTCCTAAAACAAATTTTTTTCTTAAAATTTCATATCATACCTTAATTTGCGAACAACTGGAGATGACTTGTCCTCGTATCTTCTTCCCGCTTCCATGTCGATTCTTTAATTATGTTGTGCTTCTAAAGGACTCAAATGAGCGGAATGGTTAAGAATCTTGTCTCGTTGATCGGTAATCCTTACCGGTTGTTCTTCGAATGTGATATCTTCATTAACATGGAGTTCCTTCCAATCCAAAATGTAGGTGGGGTCAAGCTCATACTTTCTCAGCATCGACACATGGAAAACATTATGAATGTTGGCTAGTTACGGTGGTAGAGCCAAATGGTATGCCACTTCCCCAATCTTAGCTAGAACCTCGAACGACCCGATGTATCATGGAGCTAGCTTCCCTTTTTGGCCGAAGCGTATGACCCCACTTCGTGGTTGAATCTTTAGGAATACATGATCTCCTACTTCAAATCATAGCGGCCTTCGTTGTTGATCTGCAGAGCTCTTTTATCCGCTCTATACGGTGGCTATCCGTTGCCGAATGAGCCAGATCTTCTCGGTGGTCTCTTGTACTAGGTCCGATCCAAGGAGTGCATTTTCTCCTACTTTAGTCCAACAAATCGGCGAATGACACGGTCTTCTGTAGAGAGCTTCATATGGCGGCATACCAATGCTGGATTGATAACTGTTATTGTAAGTAAACTTGACCAACGGTAAGTGTTTCTCCCAATGTCCTTTGAAATCCATGAAGCAGGCTTAAAGCATGTCTTTTAGTGTCTGAATTGTACATTCGGATTGCCCATCAGTCTGTGGATGAAAGGCGGTGCAGAAGCAAAGCTCTGTTCCTAAGGCAGCTTGCAAACTTTGCCAAAATTGTGGGGTGAAAAGTGGATCTTGATCTGACACGATAGACAGTAGAATTCAATGAAGACGTACGATTTCCCGAATGAACTTTTTGTTAGGGTCTCCAGCCTTTTGAAAGTTTGAACTGGTAAGAAATGTGCTGATTTGGTGAGGCGATCTATGATTATCCAGATAGAGTCGTGTCCTGCTGGTGACTTCAGTAGTCCAGAAACAAAGTCCATGGTAACGTTGTCCCACGTCCACTGAGGTATCTCCAGGGGTTGGAGGGTTCCTCCTGGTCTTTGGTGCTCGATTTTCACTTGCTGACAGGTAAGGCATTTGGCTACAAAACTTGTTATATCCTTTTTCATGCCATCACACCAATAGTGCGTCTTCAGATTGTGATACATCTTTGTCTCTCTAAGGTGAACAGTAAAAAGTAACTGGTGGTGCTCCTTTAGGATGTCTCTTCTTAGATTCTTGGCATTCGGGACAAAAAGTCATCCTTAGTATGTCAACTGTCCATGTTTGTTGACTACCCATCCTGGCCTTGATTCCTCCATGATCAGATGCCTTCGAATAAATTCGAACTCCTGGTCATACTTTTGGGCTTCCACGATTTGCTGACGGAGATTTGTTGTTGCTACTGTTAGGCAAAAATAGCTTCCGTTCTCCGTTTCTAATGGTTGGAGTCAGAATTCGTTGAGTGTTCCCATCATGTTCCATTCTCTTGATGCTATACAAGCCATCGCGCTTCTCATTTTCTGGCTAAGGGCGTCGGCCACCACGTTAACCTTGTCCGGGTGATAGGCTAATGTAAACTGGTAGTCCTCTAAATACTCCATCAAATGGTATTGTCTCATATTAAGATCCTTTTGGGTGAACAGGTATTTCAAACTTTTGTGATCGGTAAAAATCTCGAACCGTTCTCCATATAGATAATGCCTCCATAACTTCAATGTAAACACCACTGCTGCAAGCTCCAGGTCGTGGGCAGGGTAATTCTGCTCATAAGGTTTCAACTATCTTGATCCGTAAGCTACTACTCTTTTGTTCGACATTATTACACATCCTAGACCGTCCTTTGATGCATCACTGTACACTGTATACCCAACCTCTCATTCGGGTATGATCAAGATCGGGGCACTGGTCAATCTTTTCTTGAGCTCTTGAAAGGCCATTTCACACTTGTCACTCCACTCAAACTTTATCCCTTTTTGCGTTAATCTGGTCATTGGATGTGCCAATTTTGAGAAATCTTAGATAAATCTTTGGTAATATCCTGTTAGCCCTAGGAAACTACGAACTTCAAAAATATTTCGAGGTGGCTTCCACTCCAAAACAACTTCTACCTTGGCAGAGTCTACAGCTATTCCTTCTGTAGAGACTGCGTGTCCTAGAAATTTCACTTCGTGTGGCCAAAATTCACACTTGCTTGCCTTAACAAAGAGTTACGAATCTCTTAACTGCTGCAAAACAATCCTCAAATGCTGTTTATGTTCTTCCTCAGATTGGGAGTATACCAGGATGTCATCTATGAAAACCACTACAAATTGGTCTAGGTAGGGCTAAAAAAGCTTATTCATCAAACTCATGAAGACTCTTGGGGCATTGGTTAAACCAAATGGCATAACTACGAATTCATAATGTCCGTATCGGGTTCTAAAGGCTGTCTTTAGTATATCCTCGTCCTTAACTCGAAGATGGTGGTATCCAGAGCGAAGGTCGATATTTGAGAAACAAGCTGAGCCTCGTAACTGGTCGAAGAGATCATCAATACGAGGTAGGAGGTATCGATTCTTGATTGTTACCATGTTCAGCAGATGGTAGTCAATATAGAGACGCAAGGTTCCATCCTTTTTCTTGGTGAACAGCGCTAGCGCTCCCCATGGTGACGTACTAGGGCAAATAAAACCTTTACTGAGCAGTTCCTAGAGTTGGTTCTTTAATTCTTTTAGTTCGACGGGTGCCATACGGTGGGCTGTGATCGAAATCAGTGTGGTTCTGGGATGAAGTTCTATCGTGAACTCAATCTCACGACGCGAGGGTAATCTAGGTAGTTCTTTTGGGAATACATCTTCGTATTCGCATACGACTCGGGGTAACTCGGGGTTTAACAAGACATTTATACTAGCAAGTAGACATGTCAATCTCCCTACAAAGTTACTCAATTTGCAGTCGTTCGCACTACTAGAGGTCAGGATCTTGCATTGTTCTCCTTGAATTTGCATAGTAGTGCCGTCTTTCGCTTGTGCTCATCTCTTCTTTTGTCGACAGTCAACGATAGCACAGTGTCCCGATAACCAGTTCATCTCGAGAATCACATCGTAGCCATTGAAATCCATGACTCGTAGGTCACAATTTATAAGGGTATTGGCTATTTGTAACGTGCAGGCTTTACAGATAGAGTCTTCTCAGGTTCAATTTCCTAAGGGTGTGACGACACTTAGGGTTTATTCTAATACCTCAGGCTCTAAGAGCAGGGACTTCATACATGCTAGAGATATAAAAGAATGGGATGCTCTGGAATCAAACAGTACATTCACTAAGGTATTGAATAATATAAACATACCTTATATGATTTGGGTGTTCTCCATTTCTTCTTCCTACAGCGCAAAGATACAGCCTCCCATTGGTCGATTCCCATTATTATTCCTGGGACTCCCAATCTTTAGTTCGTTGCCCAAGCTTCTGTGTGGTCTCTGATTCTTGTTGAGCGGTGGTCTTCCTCTTCCATTTTGCGGTTAAGTAGCTGGCCTCGTGACTTAGACATGTTGTGGGAACCTAGGCTGCTAGGTCTGAGGTTGGTTCCATTATTGGGGTTGATTGCTTGGATTCTTCTGAGTGAGGTGCGGGCACTCATACTTTTTATGTCTTAGTTGGCGACATTCAAAGCACACCGTGGATGTCGCATGGGGGTCTCTTGGTCGTCCTTATTGGTACTCTCAGTGATACGATTTCTTGGCGACAAACGTTTGGTTGCTCCTCATCGGTCCTTCCAGAGCTGGTACTTTCTCTCTTCTGGTTCCATGTTTTTCTGGAGTCTGCTTGATCTATCTCAGCTAACAAGGCCACGCGCACTACTTGGGTGTAAGTGGGAAGCTGTAAGCAGATCACCCTCGTTTGGATAGATGGCTCCAAGCCCCATTCGATCTTTTGCACCTTCGATTCTTCATCTGGTATGATGGTCATGGAAAAATGGCACAATTCCTCGAAATGATTCACATACTGCGTTACAATCATTGTCCCTTGCTTAAGTTCCAAATATTCTCGGATCTTTCCTTGACGAAAAGGGGCTGGGAAATGTTTCTCTAAAAATAGATTCTCAAACTGCTCATACGTCAGAGTCGCTACTTCTTGGGTGTTGGTGACCATGGTCCACCAATGATCGGCTTCTCCTTCCAATAGGGGGGGAGCTAAAGCCACTCGATCGGTCTCTTCCTGGACTATCATTGAGTTAAATAGTTTCTTGACTGCTCTCAGTCATTCTTCTACCTCTCTTGGCTCTACTCCCCCTCGAAACGTCGGGGCTCACTGCCTTTCTAGTTCTGATAGAAATCAAGCTCGGTCACGTACATGTGGGCGGTTGATGCTAGCGGCCAATTCTCGTAACACTTGAGCTAGTCCCGGTACCTCATCGTCTGTAGGTCCATTTGCTTGTCGGTGGTTAGGTCTTCTACTCGCCATTCTAGAATAAAAGAAAAAGAGTATTATGATTCTGAGAGTTATTCCAGTTCTTAATTATTTATTATGTTTTAGGATTTTATAGAATTAGGTTAACGTTTATAGAACTACTTATAAAGATTTTGACATCAAAAGTTTGCATTGTTAGGATTGGTATACTGAAAATCATATTTTTAGTATTTAATTTTATTTTATTTTAATAAAATTAATTTTCTATTTTATGAAAATCTTTATGAGCAATGTATGTGTATCATTTCTTTAATATTATGTATGGATGTTCGATATTCTGTATAGTATTTAATCTGGTGTGTAGAGTACGGCCTGCACACAGAAGATCATAATTTTAGTTCTTGCAAAATAAAAGTTTTATGTTCACAGTCTAAATAAAAATTGACATACCATCGGTACGACTGTAACAAGAATTTTAGTAGGCCTATCTTGGTTATGGGGAATAAATAATAACGTCGCCTATTGTTTCGACTCTCTGTTCTAGTACACTTTGTGTGTATTAAACGGGACATTTTGGGTAATTAATTTTATACTAACTATATAAATTAACTCACATCCTATGGTTATTATGAACAACGCTTATCCTCTTAATTCTGAAATAATTATTGATTTGCGTATATTTAATATTCGTTGTTTTGATTCATTAGAGAATGCGATCTTATATGGGTCTAAATTCTCGGTGAGTTGGATAGCAGTATTATTTATTTAGTAAATATTAATTATTGACGGAATTCACGTCCCGAAATATCAAAATTGACGATATGCTCTTAAGGAAGCTTATAAGTTTTGATCGGGCCAAACCTTGTAGGTGGATTTAATTATCCGGCGGTCAAATAAGTTAAGCAGAAGGGTTTAAGAAATATCAAGATACCGATTAAATTAAATTATTGCTAATTAAATTTAATTGGCGGGTATCGAGAATCTTAACGTGGGGAGAAATAGTAAGCATTTAATAACAGGAGCTCAATGTAAGAAGGTTTTAAGATTATGGGTCAGAGTGCAATTATAGTTTTTTAGTGGTGTGGATTATAATTTAGTATTTTATGAAAATTACAGAAACCGTTACTGTCTTTCTATAATTGCAGAAATCGCTGATAGGTGTCTGTATTCCACTTGAAATCTTACTCATAATTACTCCCCAGGCCCGTGCTGTAACCCTATATATATGCTGGTATGCTGAACTAGTTTTATATTATATCATAACTTGTCTTTTAAGACTAAAGATATTTGAGTTCTGCCGGTACGAGTTTTCGATAGTTCGTAACCCACACTACGTTCAAGAATCGTATAAAAGAATACAGTAGAAGATCTGACAGAAATTTCAACTCAAAATCAAATCGTAGTTGAAGAATCGACCGATAAGAAGGTTTTCTTCTAAATTAACTTTGGTTGCACATGTTTTATTTTAATCATTCAGCATCAGAAGTTTTATCTGAAGTTCGTTTCGGCGTTTGCCCGTCCAGTTAATTTTTTATCGAAAATCGTTTGCAAAAATAATGATCTTGGCAGTTTTACCTCCAACAATTGGTATCAGAGCCGTTTTTTTTTTGTTTTCGATTATCGGCGCCGGGTAGTTTTAGAACTATTGCTAACTTTGTTTTGCAGTTGTTCTAATCCCGATTTTATTATCATTATTTATTTTTAATGTTTGATTGAATGTTTTGAATGAATGATTATTATTTTTTTAACCATGATGGTTGATCGTGGTAGATTGATTGTGAACTCTACGGAAGCATATGATCAATGTAAATATTATTGTTTTTCGGTTTCTAATTTTTTTTTTTATCAAAATAAAATAAAATAAAATAAGAGAAACAAGAAGAACACAAGCGGCGGCCACACAATGATGCTTGGGATTTTTCATGATAATTCATGGCTTGATCTTGAGATTTGGGAATCATAAAAAAAAAGGGCCAAACGCAGCCTAAGGCTGCGGCAACTTAGAGGCGCAAAAGCAGTGTTGCAATTTCCATTCAAAGAGGCAATTTCCAACCAGCCGGTGGTTTTCCCAAAGAAGCAAGATCCGCCAGTTTCCAAGGCCAACAAAAGCAATTGGCTGCTGTTTCCAGTGGCGCTGTTTTCCAAGTAAAAGCAAGAGCTGTCAGTTTCCAAATAGCACACTATTTCGGTGCAAAGTGCAAAACAAACACTTGCAGAAATTTCCAACGCTGTAGCGTCAAACACGGCGTTGGTTCCCAAAAATAGCAAAAGAAGCAAGCGGTTCCCAAAACGGCAGTTTGAAGTTTGAAGTTTGAAGTTTGAAGCAGCACTGGGGGGTTTTTTTTTTAAACAGTAGCGTCGCTACTCCAAACAGGCGCCAACACACCAAGTAGTGGCGCAAACAGTTTCAGTGATTCCAAGCAACAGCGCGCAAGGCGCAGTGGCGCGGTGCTCGCGCAGTGGGTCGATGGTGGTGCTGGTGGCTCGGGGTGGTTTTGGGTCGATTTTTTTTATATACATGGATCGGGAAATATTATATTTGTATATCACTACGTATCAAGGAATCCTGATGCTATCAGGATACTGATGCTATCAGGATACAGGAAACTAATACAGATTGAACCTTTGAAGCTTATCTTTTAACAGAAGACTGAAACTCTTTAGAGTTTCAGATGGATCATAAAATTAAGATATTTATCTTGCATTTTATTTTTTTATATTAAATGCATGAATAATACATATTAATTTTATTTATCCTGTTAATTTAATTAATTCAAAAATTTTAATTTTAATTAAAATATTTTGTAATGATAAATAAAATTAAGTTTTTTTAATTAATTACTTTAGATATTTTATTTTTGACAAAATATCACGTTTAAAGATGATTTTTTTTAAAAAAAATTAGATATCTTAGAAAAATGTGAAAATTAATTCTGAATTTTGAATTAATAAAATAAAAATATGTTTAATCGAAATAAATTATTATTTTTCAAAAAATATAAAATAAAAAATAAAATAAATAAATGTCTTTAATCACTACCTTAGCTAAAAAGCTAAAGAAAAAAATTATGCATTTATTAAATTTTATTTGTTACACATTTAAACACAAAAAGATAGGTTGATAAACTAGAATATTTGAAATCGTGTACATAGAAAGATGTTTTATCTTTTCAGATCGTGTGACTTTTAAAATTAATAAATTTATTTTAAATTAAACAGATTTTTATAACCCTCAAAAATATTTTTTTTTTAAAATATCTAAGTGAGAGAAGAAATTTATTCACAGATAAATTCTGCGGTCTCCATCACCTGTTTGTAGGCGATACAATTAAACCCTGCGTGTCGGTAGTAAGGCCTTCCTCCCCAACGGATAGATTAATTGTGGTATCGCCAGTACAAATCTCATTTAAGAATAATTCTGGATAATTGTTAGTGTGGATCACTTCTCCATCAGAAGAGTTCATTGCGAAGCGATTGATTTGTGATTATGTGATAATTAACACTTAGCTGTATATAATAGTATTCTCTCCATCTGAGTCACTGCTATGATATACTAGACCAAAGTTATGTCAGCTATTTAATTTTACTTGGCATAGTCAATTGCCTAGATAGTAAAATTAAAAGAAATTGGTCTGTCTGGTCTTATGAAGAATAGTAGACGTCCTCCCATCGAGGTATGCTATTCTCAGGTTACCTGGCTGCTGGCGAATTAATTTTAAAATAGTAGAGGGAACCAAATTAAAATGAATTTAAAATTTTGCTCATCATAATTAATGGTATTTTAATTATGTGATTTTCAGAATTAAAATGGATTTCAACCCACTTGCTTCCATTCTCAATGAAAATAAACTTACGGGACCAAATTATGTTGACTGGAAATGAAACTTTGACATTATATTAACTGTTGAGGATTATAAATTTATTTTAACTGAGATATGTCCACCAGTACCTGATGAGGGGGCTACCGATAGGGAAACCCAAGCGCATCAGGAGTGGCAGAAAGCTAATCAGATGGCTCGCTGTTACATTTTCACTTCAATGTCAAATGTTTTGGAACATCAGCATCAGTCTATACCTAGTGCCTATGACATAATTATAAATCTCAAAGATATGTTTGGGGATCAAAATTGTGCCGCTAGGCAGGTGGCCATGAGACCTCTAATGAATGCAAACATGGCTGAAGGTACACCAGTAAATGATCATGTTCTAAGAATAATCAGTCTTCTGAATGAACTAGAGATCCTTGGAGCTGAAATTGATGGGGAAACCAAGGTTGATATCATACTCCAGTCACTACCTGAAAGTTTTAAGTAGTTCTGCCTAAACTATTCTATGAATAAGCTCAGCTACACACTGGCAGAACTTCTTAAGGAACTTCAAGCAGCCGAGGGTGTTCTTAGGAAGTTAGGTTCTGTGAATGTGGCTGAGAAAGATTCTTTCTCTAAGCCGAAAGGTAAGAAAAGAAAAATATTCAGACACATGGAAACACAAGTCTAAAAGTAGTTAAAGGACCAAAAACTGGTGTGAAAAAGCCGAGACACAAGTGCTATCACTAAAACCAGTTTGGGCATTGAAAAAAGTAGTACCCGATTTTTCTCAGTAAGTAAAACAAACAAGGTAATTTCTGTTCATTAGTTGTTGAAACACGTGTAGTGGTGTTATCTACTGGTACCTAGTGTGTAGATACGGGAGCCACTAATCATGTCTGTAATTCCTTGTAGGAGTTCCAAGAAACCAAGCAGCTCAGTAATGGAAAAATCTACCTGTGCATGGGTAATAATACAAGGGTGGCAGCAATTGTAGAAGGAGATGTCACTCAGTTTTAGTAGAGATAGGATACTATTTCTGAAAGATTGTCTCTATGTACCTTCTGTTAGTCCAAGAGCTTCTTTAATTGATTTTGAGTATTTTCGTAATTCATTTCCTATAAATAAATGTCTTTAATTAGATAATATTTTTTATTTCCAAAATGAAAGTGTTAACCCATTTTTGAACAATCAAGGTTGACACCTTAGCCAAAAAGGTATGACTTGTA